>JAPMOQ010035391.1:0-13677 GCA_026543055.1 Argiope trifasciata | reverse complement strand
AGTGTGTGACCTTCAGATGGAACGTAGAAATGCTTGACGAAGGATATTGAGAATAATGACAAAAGGTTATTGCACGAAAACTAGTGTCGACGATGCTATTTGGTTGACTTAGAAAAAATTTGGGGAGTGCTTTGTATCTTTAATTGCAATTTTCATTTGATAATTTTAGATGATACAGATACTTTCAGCCACCACATTTTTTTCTTCTGTATCTATCCCCAGGTGTTTTATGGTAGTGCGTACTGCAGAAATAGTGATACTTCTCATTTTGAGAGAGAATGAAACGAACGTTGATATTATGTATATAAAAGCATATTTCCATTTAAAAAGGTAGTTTAGTTTCTTCGTTTTTTGAGATTAAAATCTTTTTTAAATAACTATTACTTTAGTTTAGATTTTTAAATTAATATTTAAAGTTTCAGGGAATGTATATATTCTAGAATACTAATCGCTTGTTTTTGTCACAGAATATTTATCTAGTGTCGTAAATAATTTCGGTGCGTTTTTTTAACTTCATATTGAATGTATTAAATGGATTTGGACTGATAGATGTGATTTAAAATACTATACAAAATGAAATGACTTTATGGAACATTTATGTATTTAGTAGTAATAAACATTACTTGTCGGTTGTTTAAAATGTGTATACATGACTTATCTATATGCAACTTTTACCTTTAAGTAGCGTTGCTCTCTTCTGAATTTATATTTTTCTCCATATGAAGGGTTTATGCCTATCTCAGAACAGTTTTACTGATTGTAATTCTCGGAATCTAATGGCAAGTAACGAATAATTAATTGCGGAGTAAAACTTACAGAATGTTTCGCCATATATTTTGGCAGAAACTCTTATCCAATAGGTGGTCTTCACAAGGTCCAAAAAGTTTCAGGACAGGAAATGGCAATTAGAAGAATGTTTCTTCGAGAGGACTTTTGATCATGGACGACGTTTGAAGATGTAAGAACCCACAGATCATTCGTGAACTTCCTGTAAAAGACATGCGCTCTCCTTCCACAATAGCAGCAGAAATCGAAAAATTCAAGAACTGAAGAAAGTCCAGTAAATCTGCTCAATTACTAAAATGATTCTCTACATTGAAGTTTTTTATCTGATTCTGAAGCTCCGTTTGCAAGGAAATCTGAAATCAAGTTCTCGCTGCACCCTGATTCATTGTTCCTGTCCCCTATGTGAAGTTCCACTGGTGATAAAGAAGCATTAGGATCATGCAAACACTGCCTGTGTTTCTTAGGAAAACAATATCTGTCTCAAATTCCCGAGTCGAGAGCATCTGAAGCACAAAAGATTCTGAACTTGTTCGCTCTCTGAAGCTGAAGATAAGTCTTGCGTTTTCTTTTTTAAAATATACATTTCAAGACAGTTGATCGATGTGGTTTTATTTTGAATTTTTAAATTGATGCAGTTTGAAGATAATGTTACTATAGGTTTCCTTTAACTATCTGTTTAGAATAAATATTAGTTTATTTAAAAGAATCTTATTTTATGTAAATTAATAAAATATATATTGATGCCTTAAATTTATTTTGGATCCCGTGAATTTTCTGTAATATTGATGCCTAATTTCCAACTGTTATATTGATGTTACAACTTTTCATATTTTAATAAATGTTAAAATGAAAAAAACTTGGGTTATTATCCGAGTATTAACTTGAGTATTATGAGGCTATTAGTTTCATCGGAATTTTGTATGAAAATCTATAAGAAATTGCCGTGTTCTCTAATTTATCAGTTTCGTAGAGTGTACGTCTAACTTTTGAAAATACTAGATGCTAAGTTAGGTTTTAAGTTTTTACAAGTTTAGTTCCGAAAGTATAATACATTAAGTTAATTTTTTTAGTTGCTTATTCTGAATAGTGGGATAATTATGTAGCAACATAATTGTAAAAAACACGGAAATTCGAAGTTTTAAAGTTTTCTCCCAAAGATATAGGCAAAGATTTTATATTCTAAATGTATATTTATCAATGTTATTTTAATCGTTGTTCGTTTAAAGAAATTTAAAAACCCTCTTTTAATAAGAAATATACAAAGTTAATCTTACGTATTTGTCGCACCAAATTTGTATCTAAAATTGAAAACCGCACTTTTTTAAATCGATACATTTCTGATAATAGTTAACTATCTTTCCCTGATCATCAGGAAATAAGATACTAAAACATCAAGAGGCTTACGTTTGCGTAAATACTTAGAAATAGGTGGAAAAGAATTAGTCATCTGAAGCGTTAGGACTCAGCAAACCACACATTAGTGTTTCAAAATTTTGATTATCGGTATCATTTAAAGAGTACCGATGATTCATTCGATAATATTCTGCAAATTTAAAAGCCCCCGAATGTGAATTTGGTATTTCTTTGCGAATTAAAGAGATAATAAGCGTCTTTTTGTCCATAGCAATTCATTTACGCAGATCAAGTGCTATAGTTAATGATGTTTAATAATTTTAATCGAAAATCGATTTGCTTTGCGTTTGCAAATCTTGATCCATAAAAGACTCGACTGTTGCGAAGTTTGAATTGGTCTTCATTTAGGTTGTCGCTGATTCGGTCAACTACGGTTATGTATTTAGTCTGTAGAAAAATTCTGCAGAGCGACATCAGTATATTAGAAAATTCTCGGCTTGAAAAAATTATTAGTCCTCGGAATTCGTTTACTGCCTTCCAAAAATAGTTTTTTTCTATTAGATCAAGCTTTATAGGAAGAAATTTAAAAAAATTTGTGATATTGTTATGATCAAAAATAATTTTTTTTTTTGCCTATTTGAAAATTTTGGGCTTAATCGGATATCAAACGGATAATAAACGGAAGAGTGTAGTTTAGTTATAATATTTGATTACCTAATAATTTTATTTTGAATTAAAAGAGATGGAAGAAATCAGTTAAAATAACTAGGGAATTTTAGTTTATATAACGAATGCAAGAACCTTTCGTGTGAGGTAATCCGAACACAATGCACTCAATACATTAAGTATTGTCTGTAATCTGGCATTATCGAAATATGGCATTGTGGATGAGGTATTCCCAAAAAGAATTGGACCAGCATAGTAAGTAAATTCCATGTTGGAAATGTAATGGTGGTTTTCTTTTTAATCGAGATTAATTTCTCTTTTAAAATCTTAATTGAGGTTTTAATTTCAGAAGAATTTTCAGATCGATATTGCTGTCTGTAAAAATGAATCGGATTTTAATTAGATTTATTTTATCCATAAATGGCTATCGTATTCAATGAACTTTCGAAATACTTCCCTAAGTTGTATTCATTCAGCATCGTTGATATGGGGAAGTTAACATCTTAAGTGGGAAAACATCGTGGTGGATTTCGATTCAAACTTGTTTTGGAATTCACCTGTTATACAGTTTCAGGTATATCTTTTAGTTTAATTTTATATGCGCTTTTTAAAAAATCTGAAACTGAAATTTTATTGCATAAAATTTAATTTATTTAATTTTTTCAAAATGGTTCAAACCTTATGGCTTTTGGTCATTTTTCATTATATTTCTATATCCCTTGATAATCTACGAGCTTGGAAAAACTTTCCTGCTTTTGTTTTTATAGTTTTTGTTAACATCCCTTCTTTACCATGAAATACGGTCACTTCGCTTAGATTTTTTTTATATCGGATATGAATATGAATTTTAAATATATATAAATGAGAATTAAATAATTATAAATTTATTTTTTTATTAAATTACAAAATTATAGTATTTATATATGGTAGTGTTGGAAACAGAAAATATATAAAATCTTTTTCCTTTGAAAATTTAGCGTCTTAAATACAGATAAACCGAAAACTCGTACTTACAGGTAAAATTCAACGAATTCTCAATTAAATAACGATATTCAAATGACAGGATGATAGCAAGAAAGGGCTGTAATGGCTTCAAATTGTAAAAAATTTATCCAAATATTTTAGGTTTGTTAGATGAAGAGCGAGGAAACTACGGAATTCTTTTGCAACTGAAGGAATAATTTCAGAGTAAAGTCATCTGATAATTTTACGATCCTTTTTTTATGCTTTTCTCTTTAAAAATTGAATAGGTAAAATAAACTTGAATATTTAGTAAATTAATCTCCTAAATTGGCAACATGTTAAAATTTTATCGCGAAATATTCCGAAATCACGTGGTTGGACTTGTTTGTAGGACTATGCGACTAGGGAGAAATTGTGTATGTACTGAAGTTCTGAGTCACTCAAACTGAACAAATCAATTACAGATTAATTCAAATTTCAATGTAATGAAATTAGAAAGTCATTGTTCTTTCTTTGGCTTTGGTTTCGATTACAAAAAGATATTACACTTTTTAGAGCAATGGGAAAGTTTTATCAATTTATGCGCCAAGTTTTTCAGAACTATTTTAGTAGTTCAATAATTTTTTTTGCAGCATGGCTAAATTCCCCTCTCTTAAATAGCTCCAAAACTCTTTGAAAAACAAAAAACTGAAGGGAGCATAATGCTTAGTGGTTGTGTACAGCCACCTCAAGAAACAAACGTGAATAGGAAACATGGTTTGATTGCTTAACGGAATCATGTTGGGCATACAGGACATAATTCTGACCTGTTGAATGTTTTTAGAGATCTAAATCTTATAATGAAACAGTAAAAATTTTAAAACGTTATTCTTACGCAATAAATAAAATTGGAACGACCAAAGCAAAAATAATGAAAAATCAACGGGTATATCCAAAATCTGAATAACAGAATTGTTTCTCAAAAGTAGAGCATACTTGGAAACATTTACATTGAGTGAACCACCATTGGTACAAATCTTAATAAATTACTAGATTTTCAATGTTTTCAGATAATGATAAAGTTTCTAAAGCGACAAATACTTGACTAGTGACCTGGGAAAGTATACCTCTTCGCAGCCTAACCAGAGCCATCCAGGTAATATTTCACTTTAAAGATATGCTTTATTTTAAATTGTTCCCAATTTTGAACTTTGAAATTCCATAAAATTCTACTTTCATTCATAGATTCAAGAATCTTTCACTGGGAGATTATACATTTTATCAGGGAAGAGGATATTCAGCTATTGTACTAAATATATTTGTAATTTTCTATTTTTAATAAAGCTTCAGAAGTACTAGTTGGCAAGAATGGTAATTCATCTGCAATTGCTGATACTGCAAACTATTGCTCCTCTCGATGATGAAATGCGGAGTAGCAGGTTAAAATAAATCGGTGAGTGACATTCTTCCTGGTTCCACACAAAATCTTCTGCTGATTTCGACGATTCTTGATAAAGGGAATTTTCTTTCATGGACGGCATCAGTCATCTAGTCAGTTTAGAACAAGGTAAGTTGCTCAATTTTGATAACAATTGTGGAAAAACTAATATTATATTTGGAAGTACGGTATCATTAAGGAATTGTTCCGAATTATTATTTTTCAATGATTATGCCTATTTTCTTTCATTCCAGTTAATCTTCAGAAGCTTAGTGTCTTCTCAGTACTAGACTTGATTAATCATTTAACTGTTTCTGAAGAGCATACTCCACATGCAAGAAGTATGTTTTGTATTATAACGAGTTTATTCAATTATTATAATTTATTTATAATTAAATGTTTATGGTAATTTAGAGAAGTATTTCCCAAAGAACTCAAAGCCTTTAATTTGCTAAAAGCATTTAGTTAATTAAACTTTTAGCAAAAAAGGATATTAAATCCTCAGAATGAACAGGAAATTTCTTTTCTTTAAAGAAGTCTTTCTATTTGCAATTTCTTTGATTCTCAAATTCTAAACATTCAGTTTTCAAAACAGTTTTACAGATTGCAGACCGGTATTGTATCAAAAATCTGATTTTGATAAATTTGTTTTCTTCCCCAGACTTCACCTAACATCAAAGTGGATTTTTTTAAATATGGTCGAGTTCCTTTTTAATCACCGTCACCTCTTGGAATTACAAGCCTTTTACAACAATACTAAGGATTGGCAGCCATAGTTTCTATTTGGCAACTTGTGGAACACTTCTTACATCAAAAGCAAAGAATCTACCCTCTACTGGAAATGTGATGAAATGGAAATGTGTGATGGTACGTTCTTTTATTCAATCATATGGCAACTTGAAATGCATTAAATCAGAGCATCTGATATTAAATTTTAACAATTATTAAATATATAGTTATTGTTAATCTTTCTCCATGCCTTAAATGTTTGGCACAGCATAGTAATATTTGCCTTTTTTTACTTTGAAATTTAATATTTGCTTCTCTGATTCTAACAAGTTCTTTGAATAGTTAAAGAAACGTCTTCAGATGCAATAGTTGTGTATTCAGGTACTTAGAGAACTGGAATACTTTGTGCTGAAGATATTAACTAGTGGAGCTGAAAAGAGCATGTTGCCAACAGTTTCCTCATAGATCTTATTTTAAGCCTAAGTAGCTTTTTTTTTAAGCTGTCAAATGCGTTCAACTTTTTTAGATTTCTGTTTATGCTCTGTGAGAATAACAATTTAATCTCTCGCTCCTTTACTCTTGATCTAAGGGGCAAATACCTAGTCTTTCCTCTCTTCCCCACAGCTGCGCATTGATGAATTTATTAGCATGAATCTGTGAAGATAGTTTGAAAAAGGGTCATGCATTGTATTGCACGGGGAAGAATCTTCTCTTCATTAATCTGATGGATGGAGGGAAACTTTACAGGTGATAATGTAGGTTATTAAACCACTAACGTTTTTGTCTCATGGTATTTACCAGAGTTGAATGAGGTCTTTTAGAAGTCCCGGGGTTCGGTTGAGGTTTTCAGAAAGGATTGGAGGAAGACTGAGAGCATTTTCATTATTTGATCTCTTGAAACAAAAATTTCTATGGATTTTTGATTTAATTTTCCTATTTTTGAATAGGCTCTGGAGGATTGATTGCTGTAGGGAATTTGGTTAAATTGTTTTATATTGCTAAATATTGCCCCTCTCCACCTTTTAATATCCAGCGACAGGCACCATGACAAGAAAATCCTCTTATTCTAAAATTCTTTTTCCTGGATGTTGCTTATAGCTTAATCAGCTAATTTGCCTTCGCTAAAATCATGCTAGTTTGAAGTCAGCATTTTTTCTTTTTCAGATCGCATATTCTACTCAGAGTTGAAAGTTTTATGGAATATTGTGAAAGGATGCAGTTGATTTACATGAGGTAAGCTTTAATTGTGTTATGAGGAATAGAACTGCATTGATAATTTTAAATGAATCTGCGAGTTTTTAACTTTTGATATTGTTGATGTAGATAAGGAAGAATTCCGAGAATTCCTTCACATAGTCGATGTCATCAGTTCTTGGAACCTTTCCACTTGGAAATGATTTGTTACGCAGGCAATTTCCAGCATTCTAAATAACCATCTGGAGTGGCTTCAACCATTTGAAGGTTTGATTTTGGAGGAAACCGAGAGTTTGTCCAATAAGTCTTGAGACTTTGTAACCACTCTGTATGTTAGTAGATTGAAAACCGAGAAAGGAGAAATATTCTTTGAAATGTTACTCTAATACTTTTATGTAGGATCGGTGCTTTTATCATGTGTATTCAAAGCCTTATTTTGTTTTTGATGTTATTGCCTCTTTGATATAATTGTATGTCTTAGAAATTTATTTCCACTTCCGTTTTGCCTGATCTCTAAACCTCTGTGCTGCTCTTCTGATGGCTTTAATTATTTTCTAACCGGAATATCTTTATTGACCACCAAATTGGAGTTAAAATTAGATACATTTTTAAGTTTGAATGTATTGTCACGTGCCGAAATATTTGCATCCTTCAGTTTATTGTTGCTTGCTGAAAGTCTGCTCTTGCTTCGAAAGATTTTATTTCTGTTCCCGGAAAGTAGAACAGGCGTCTGATGTCAGCTCTTGATTGTTGCCATGCAGCGTTTTGTATATCTTGACTAGTTATTGTCAATGAAGGTAAAGATTTAATCTATGCATAGTCACTCTTAAAAAAAAATATCTTCCAGTATCTCCCAATTATGGAGTTTTTAATACGAACACAGTGCAATCTTGTCATCCTTGCACTCCATTGAAACCAATGCAAGATGATGGAATTCCCGTAGTGTATTATAAAAATTGTTGGCGAGGATAAAATGAGAAACGATATCAGCCTTTTGAGTCCTCATTTGTATATTCCCAAAATGACTGGTTTAAATTCACATCCGTATCGATGAAAACTTTCATTATTGATGCAAGAAATGATGCTTTGCAAATTTTTTATTTACGTTATTTAGGATGAGTAAGACAAGATGATAGTAATTGCCTGTTACTATTAAATTTTATTGCCATTTCATTCTTTATCTGTTATGATCCCATTTTGATTGTGGCACGCTGGAGATTTTGAAGCTTTGTTTTCTACAGTAGAATTTTGTCTTCAGCACTGACAGAATGGGAAATGAATCATTTGAGAATAAATATTGATTGTTTAATATAGATAGTTAATCGATATTTCGATTTCTTGCATATTTTGGAATTCCTGACCTTTAATAACACGTAACTGTCAAATAAGTGGCTGCTTTTAAGTGAGGTTATAATTGTCAATCTTCAAGAAATGTGTGCAACGATTTGATGTTGGTTGTAAAGACATAAAAGTTGAAATCAATTTCGTTCATATTAAAATTTTGAGTGAACACTCATTTTAAAATACATTCATTAAATCATAACTAATATGAATATAAATGAGTTTCTCATGTTTGAAATCCTCAGCAATAATATTTAGGACGAAAAAAAAATCTTCTGTACTATGAGAAGCTACCAGTAATAGTTGATTATCGGATATATTAATTTTGGTTATCTTGTTGAAAACATTTTGTTGCAAATAACTTACGTCAGATCTATTAAACAAGTTAAGCTATAAGGCTCGACAATGCGGGTTTGTATTTTGCTGAAATATATAAAGAGGGTAATAAACGATAATCGCAGTGTATGGATAATTTTTTTTTTAATTTGTGAAGTCGCAATTTTTCGATAAAATGGCCAATGACTTAATTTATTGCATAGTTTTAGAAGTTTAAAATTATCTTAACATTTTAATAATTCAATTTCAATCCATAACTTCTAAAATCCTACGAGACATTCAATATGATCTGCAGTAATATATTGTTTCACTAATTGCATCCATTTGAAGATCTTTTTAAATTTAGTTTTGAGTAAATTCTTAATTCTTCGGAAATTTAGAATTAAACTTCTAATTCCTTTAGGTATCTGAATGTTAGGAAAATTATTAAACCACTTTTAATTTAATTCTAATTCCTAATTTCTTTCCGGCTTGGGATTCTTGATTGGTTCGGCCGGCCAACCAGTCACGAATCCTCTGTATTTGACAGAGCATTATTTGATCATCATGGCTGATCACCATGGTGATAAATATGCTTTAAACGAACGGCAACTTTTGACAAATTTATAGTATGATAAATTTAAATTTTTAAAATGTTTTATGAATAAAATAGTCATTTATTTGTAGAGAATTATCGAATGGATGCAATTAATAGGAATAGCTTAGACTAGTCTCAAACTCCTTTTCTCTATTATTAAACAGGCGCAAATAATTCTTTTATCTGCGATTTACATATTATAAAAGTTTCGAGATTTGTTTTCTAAAACACAAATTTGGAATCAAATTCGATTTGTTATTCCTCTGGAAGACATGGTTTGTACCCAAAAAAGGAACACATCTTTTTTGTACCAAAGAGCCCAAATGAGCTCAGAAATGACCTAATCATAAGTAAAAGCATTTTCACTTCGTGTTTTTATGAAGAAATTTTAGGCGTTTCTTTGATATTTTTTTGGCTTCGATTTAGGAAAGGTAATCGTGTGCAAATTTTAAATGAAGAACGAGACGCTTGACTTTCTTATGCATTTATTTGGAGCATGAAAATTGCGATAGTCAAGCTTTTTAGAACACATGTTAGAAAAAATATCTAGGAATTGGACCAAGAAATACGAAGATATTGGATTAAAATATGTACCAATATAAGATATAAAAAATAAGAAATCGGGGCATAAATTTAGCAATATCATATATGAGACACTAAATGCAAAAGAGTAATGCTTAAAAAGTCGAACGTTAAAAATTTGGAAAAAAAAATTTGCCTTTGATCCAAAAATCTAATTAACTTTCAAATACTTTTTACATACAACCAAATTTGTCTAATCTCAAGCAGTTTTCTTCCATTCCTGAAATATTCAATGTTTAATTTTTAAATATTTTCTAAGGTATATCGTTTAAAGCATGAAAATATACATGCCGTTCTATTTCTCTTGGGTAAAACTTGTCCATTTGTTTCCTTGGCCTTTTCTTTTAGATCAAGCGATTTAAATGGCTATCAGATTTTAATGCCAAATCTTCCGTAAGTGGATAAGCATTCTTTATAGGCTGAAAAAAATTAAGTCCAGTAAATTATTTTGTATGGAATTTCAGACTTAATAAAATCATTAGAATATCTTAAATTGCTGGAATATTTAATTGAAATGAATTCGTAGCAAAGAAATTAGTTTTAACTAAAGAGACCAAATCAAACATACATAAAAAAATTGATTGACTCAAATACTACTAATATTTTTTAAATATTTGTTAGACTTTATTACTATCCTAGGAATTCAAATTAGGACTGCTATTCAAACTGAAGACAAATACTTATTTTTTAAAAGTCAGTAATTTGGAGTTTTGAAATTTCATCTAACTGAAATATTGAATTGTCTGCATAATGGTCAATATCAAACAGACACACGAAATTTAGGAAAAAAAGTATTGATTCTTCACATTAAAAATTCAATTGATTCAAAAATTATGAACTGGAAAACAGTGATAAATATAGAAAGATAATTAAGAGAAACATACTACGACAATTTTTTTTAAGTCTCAAACCATTTTAATATCCAAAAGTTCTACTCGCAACAAGAAATTAATAATAGAAGATGATAGTACTAAAATAAATATCTAATTTAAATTATTGTAATAATATTGTAAACAGGACATGGTATTTGAATTCAACAAATATTTTCAATTTTTATAATGCATTTATATAGCATTATTAAATTTAGTTTCCATGGCTTAAAGTACAATGTATATAAGTATGTTAGTCACGAAAGCTCATCATAGTTCAGATATAAATTTTATTTTAAAATTTAATTTTAATTCGAATTAACTACAAGAATCAAGATTCCAAATTTAATCCGAAAAATTGTTGTAAAATATTTAAAACTTGATTAATTTATTTTGAACTTTAGTATTATCTTTAATTATAAAGCAAAATACGTGCATACAAAAAATTATTTATTACAGTCTAAGTGTGCGATTATATCTATAGCTTAGTTAAAATAATCAAGAGAATTGTTGTGGAAAAAGTAGTAATAAAATATTAGAAAATTAAACGTAAAAAGAATAAATAAAATTGTTCTTTTTTGGATATAATGCTCATTTAAACTGAGGGATCTTAATATAAAAATTATATTACATATATGTCCCATATCCTATAAAACACAGCTTATTTCATCAAGTTTTGTCATACTTAAAATTGAAGGCAACCGGAATTGTATTGTTAACTTTTTGAAGTTTAAAAATTCCTTAAACATTTATATATTAATCACAACTTCTTCCTTTTTCTAAGCAACTTTAAATGAAAAATATTCCAAAATTTTATTTTACATTTTAAATTTCAAAATTTTTCCTTTTAGTGATAACCGTTTCCTATCCACAAATTAATTAATTTTTAATTAAATGCATTAAAATAACGTTAACTTTGAAGTGCGTTGGTTTGAAATTTGTTTTATTTTAAACTCCTTGCTTTTTCTAAACTCTCATTCTTAAAGTGATTCCGTGCAGTTCATTCGTTTTTCTGAACAATTCCTAAAAGCAGACCTAAATTAAACAGGGACAAGAATGATAAAGTTCTTACAAAGTAAAGCTGAAAGAGATGTACACCGGCAGTACCCGCTTCATCTTAGGGCAATTATTATTTTGGCCTTCCAGATAACCAGGAAATAATAACCAATGTGAAATCTTAATTGAGAACTTTAAATAGCCAACAGAATTAAAAAGCAAATCAGTTGTAGGGCCAAATCCACTGATACTTTGTTTTAAATTAATTTTAATATTTCAGTTTTTCAGTTAATTTAGTATTCTTCGGCAGGTTAATTTTGACCTGTTCAGGATAAAAATTATAGCAGAAATCCATTTTTTCTGCAGAATGTAATTCAAAATTGTTTGCCTTCAAAATTTCAAAAAAAATTTCAAGGGTTCTTAAATTCACTTTTAAACGACTACAAGACTGAAAATCCCATATGTACCTACAGCTGAGATTTTAATATATTTGAAACAGAATATAAAACTATAAATTACTACTATTTTACAAAAATTATTTCGAGTTTAATAAGATGAAATACCATAGCGGTGATAGCATTTTTCACCAGTAGAATGTTTAGAAAAAATTGTAGTATAGTCTCTAAACATTGATGTCTTAACAAATTTATTGTTGGATTTAACTTCGCTAAAGTAGAATAGTTATCAATAGCCTTATCAAACAGTTTCTGAAATTATTGATGTAACTTCATGATAATTTTAAATCTAGCATTTTTCCATGTTCTAAATAAGTGACTTATTTAAAGATGAATAAGAATATCATGTAGCATTAAAGAATACTAATATGAATTCAGCATTAAAAATTCATGTTAAATTTATAGAAATTAGTAAAAGCAAAATTACTCACCCTTTTAATATCATAAGCACACATTCACTCAGCATTTTTTGAACTAAAACCGTTTTTAAAACAGTATTCGCCATGTCCTCGCATATTCTTCGCTCCGCTTACGGTTTTGTCACTCTAAGGAATCCGAAATAGACGTTAGAGGACTTAGCTTAATAAACAAAAACGGCACCCTCTGTTAACCAATATTTCATTTCGTGGAAAAAGCTTTCAAATCAACATACGACCAATAACATTTCAACCACTGTTTTGAATATGCCAAAATCTAATCCAAGAATTAAACCTTGCGGGAAAGTAAAATTTGAGCCGCTGCAGGGTTGTTTTTCTCCCTCATTTACAATGCTATGTCCTTAGTTATAGTTAGTTTTTTCTAGGTTTAGAAAGATGCAACTAAATGTTTTCCTATGTAATCGTTATTATCAGTCAGACAAACGCTGAATGTCCTCTTTGAGCATCCATCAATTCGACATCAAAATAATTGACAGTTATTCAACCTCTTATGCAAATATTTGTTTGATGTGCATTGAGCGTGATGCCCTCTTTAAAAAGAGCTATGTCAATAAAAACGACGACTATTCAGCCCTCCTGAATGTCCTGCATCTCCATACGCAACTCATTTGAGTCAGTTTCTTACAGTCATTCAATCATAAGTTTATATTCGGAAAATGTTTTCATGCATATGCCGTAATATCACAGTTAATTGAAATGCTTAGTGAAAACCCAATGTAGAAATATTCAATACCAAATTTTATATTTCAAAGAACAGCTTTCACCTGTTTGACGCATATCACAATTTCGCAATACGTTTTCTGTTGACGGGAATGTCAAGTTCTGACATCATCTCAAAGGGACAGCGACACCTACTGATTCGATTTCTCTTCCTTCTTAGAAGCCTAAACTGTTAATATGAATTCTTAGAATTCATAAAACAGCAAGAACCTCAAATAAAATAAAAGAACAGAATAAATAAAAAAATGACCTTGAA
>JAPMOQ010035388.1:0-26594 GCA_026543055.1 Argiope trifasciata | reverse complement strand
ATGTGCGTGAATGTTGTCGCAAAATGTAGAGCATATGCATAAGAAAAGTAATTTTTTTTAACAAACCGCCTTTAGCGTTCAGCTGGTTTATTAGTTTATTAAAATTTTCAATTAAATAGTACGTAACTTGTTGTCAATGGATTTCTAAACAAAGAGTTTAATTTTCTTAAATTTTAACAAACTTGTAAGCTGTACTATTTTAAAAAATGCCTACTGCGCTTGCATTGTGCTATATATTGTAATGTCTTCATACTGACCGATCAAATAAGAGAATTTCAGACAATTCGTTTATTTACAGCCATATATGTACATTTGAACAACTTGCTCTAATCTAGGTTAAAATATTTGATGTTTATACCATGTGGAAGTGAATGATATTTACACAACAATCGTAAGTTGAAGGTTTATTTTAAAGTAGGTTATCCATTAATTCAGAGAAATAACTCCTCCAGAAACAAACAGATTGTTAGTAAACACGACTACTCCAGGGTAACTCTAGGAATCCAAAAAGTCTTTCTCTTTCCTCCTTTAACCCCCCCCCCCCGCATTTTACACCTGTTCAATCTCTGCTTCTCATTCCACATTAGTCCACTTAAGCTCTCTATCACACCAATAGTTGTTCAGCAAAATGTCATCACCCTCATAGTCTCCAGTCGATGGTGGGAATGTCCGTTAATGATGCGACTCGTAGCTGACTGTTCTGGAACACGTGTTGATTATAGTCCGTTCACAAAGGGAAAAATTTAGCATCCAGATTGGTGACTCCTGGATATCACTAATGGCCAAATGCGATGACCACTGACGATAAGAAGATCCCCCATCGGGCAATCTGGAGGCATTTAACAATGGAAGTTTTTACCAGGTGGTGACACAGCTGGTTGGAAGTGCCAATTATCAGAAATGGGAAAGGGGAACGCTACAATATCTTCATAATTTTATGTAATTTGACACAAAATTAGAACTTTAATCTGAATAGAAAGTGATTAAAAATAAACTAATACATCGATTTTTTATTGTTGAATTTTATCTATCAAAAGCGTAAGGATAAAAAGTGGAATTGTTCAGATTAGAAGTTTTAACTATGCTACTGAATATGCCCCATAATTTGCATAATATATCAAACGATTGAATGAAAATTTATTAATTTCAACCAAAATTTAACGTACTGAAATAAAATAAAAATTCAAGCTAGAACCATCATATAGTTTTATATCTCTAATTATATTATAAAAGTGTTTAAAAATTGGCACATTAAAAATTTTTTCATCATTGTTTATTTATGAAGATGAATTTTAACTCTAAGTAATACAAAGATTCAAAATTTTCATCATAAGCATAAGTTATATAAAATAAACCACAAAGCCTTAAACATGAATGATAAAAGAAAAGCCTGGATCAAATATCTGTAGCAGCAATGAAAGAGATTTGATTTTCTGCTATAAGGAAAATATCTAATACTATAATACGAGGAATGGTTGCCAAGTCGAAAATCGCCCCAGAATTAATAAACTCCGGTAAACTTGGGGGTCTTGGGTTTTTGGTCACGAGGAATCGATTGGCGCCGGTTTTGAAGCGCTACGGTCGAGCAGTTCGGAGTTACAGATAGGATATTTTCAAACTTTATTAGTTCGCCATAATGGCTACTTAAATTTTCAAGCGGTAACGTGCTGCCATCTATAGCCAATATGGCGAACTAATAAAGTTTTATGTTTATGCTGTTATAGGTTTATAATATGTTTCTTATGTATGTATATATGTTTGGTTTTTCTAAATAAATTTGTCAAAAATATTGAACTTCAACACACTTCAATCTTTACCTTTACTTTACCTTTGTATAGAATAGTTCCCTTTCCAAACTCTAACTTTGTTTAGAATAGTTTACAATGGTGCACTTTAACCGGTTATCTTTTCACCAATGGTTTCACAAATTTTCTTATGGCATGTATTGTTTTGATAAATCACAATTGAAAATTTAAATTTTCGAGTTAGCTTCGATACCTGTTTTCTCCGAGCGGAGCTCGGTCCCCCGCTGGTGCGTAAAAAGACACTTTTAAAGAGAAAATACATAAAAAGAATGTGTAAGAAAAGACGACTAAAAAAGTAAATAAAATATTAAATACTGAATATTTAATATGAAAACAATATAATCGGCTTGGAACTCTCGAAAAACACTAAAAATAGGTTATGATAAAATCACCTGCTTCATTTTACAACAGGTGTTGAAATAAAAAAAGTTCGATTTGTGGGTACAAATGAATACTTTATTCAAAGTATGCACCATTAGTCGGAGCACAACGATCCTTTTGATTAACGAGCCGAAGGATTCCTTATTCCCAGAATTCATGTGGCAATGACAAGACCCAGTCCTTCACAGTGACCTTGAGTTTGTCGTCCGTTTTAAAGCGCATTTGATACTTGTTGATTTCATGGAGCACAGAAGAACATTAACTCCAATGTGTACTGTGAGACACTCAGAAGACTACGGAGGTCCATCAAGGACAAAAGACCGGAGCTACTCAAGGAGGATGTGGTTCTGTTCCATGATAACGCGCATCTACACGTCTCCAGGGTTACACACGCGTAATTGGCCAGTGGGAGCAGCTGGACTATTCACCCTACAGCCTAGACATGCCACTCTGCGACTTTCATGTGTTTGATCCCCTGAAAAAATCATCTGAAAAGAAAGGACTCGGACAACTCGGACGGTGAACTCAAGGACGCTTGGGTCACGTTACTGTCACGGGAATTCTGGGAACAAGAAATCATTCGGCTCTTTACCCAAAGGGATCATTTGATCAGGCCTTTGTGTGTACTTTAAAAAAGGTCTTCATTTATATCCACAGTGCCGTTTAGTACCTTTCCATTTGAATAACCCTTATAAATGGACAACAAATTTCATGCATTGCTATTGCAAAGTAAAAATAAAGATGAAAATAAAATCACCATAATCACCATTTATAAAAGTTTGAAGCATGTTTTCGCGGAACAAACATTTCATTCGTTGTATCAGATGTGCCAAGAGGGTCGTCTTTAAACTTTAAAGAAAAGTCAGTGCAAATATAGATAATTTAGTAATAAATCGTTTAATAAATTTATTTTAATTATAACCAGTCGCGCTGTTACCACAGGCCTAAGCCGTATAAACAGGTCATCATTTAGTGCTATAAGATGCTCATTCGATTTGAATATAGTAACCAACCGGTGGGGTTTTCCCTAGTCTTGTAGTGGAAACTTTATAAACCAGATAACATCCTAAAGACGGAGTGATCATTTTTAGTCTTGTGGTTATGTTATCTGACTTCCATCCGTAAGGTCCTGAGTTCGATCCTACCTATCCCCAATAGCAACATTGGTGACTTAGGACGATGAAAATAAAAATAAATAAGCAAACTTAATTCAGATGCTGTGGCGCCCTCGACCTGAAAAAAAATTAAATAAAATGGCTATAAATAATCAGCCAATAAATAAAAAAATGGCGATAAAGAATCAGTGAATGAAGAAAAAAATGTCGATAAATAATCAGCCAATAGAAAAAAAGCTGATAAATTATCAGCCAATAAAAATGAAGCTGATAAATAATCAGCCAATAAAATAAAAGCTGATAAAAATCAACCAAAAAATGGGTAAGACGCATCAAAAATTCAACAGCCAATAAGGTCCCCATTAAAATAACTACAAAATATCATTCGTCTCTCCTCTCACTGGAGGGGAAGTATTGTAGTGGAAACTTTATAAACCAGACAACAACCTCAAGCCTGAGTGATCACTTTCTGTCTTGTGGTCATATTATTTGGCTAAGAATCATAAGATCGCGAGTTGGATCCCAGCTATCGCCAATAGCAACATATTTTCTTGCACACTCTTTTTTAAAGTTATTTCTTTTCCATCAAAAACTGTGAATCATGGACAAGGCCGTGAAAGCTACGAGTTTAGTCCTACACATGATGTATACTTTAAATGAAGATTTCATTTATACTTACAATGTCATTCAGCACCTCTTCATTTGAACACCTATTGTAACATAGAACAAATAGAGACAGAAACTATCAACTTCTGAACTCTTTAGCATGCTTTCCAGAAAATTAACCGTTTTCTTAAGCTTCAAATTATTTATACGTATATATATTTCTGTAGCTTGCAGAGCATCTTATATACTTAAAAAATCAAAACAAGACTCCAAGCTGATTTCCATCGGTTTCGTTTATTCTCTTCACTTTACATCATAATTTACAAACTGCCAGATTTCAAAAGGTTTACAATTGATCATCACTCATGATACAAAATAATATAGGCTTATCAAAGAGGAAATTCGTTTGCTTTTACTTTTAATAATATTTTAAGAGAAATAAAAATTGTAGCAGTTGACTAAAAAGGAATCGTGCTAAGTGTCTGTTAACAGATTATGACGTTTACAGGACAACGTCTATTTTATAATGTTCTAGAACAAAACCCCCATCTTATAGCAGATTATGTTTAACATTATGTTTGCTGTGCGATAATAAAATAGCAGAGTCCATTTTTCGATTTAATGTTTTCATCGTTTTAAGCCTAATATTATTGAACGAAAAGATTTTATTAAATTACGAATTCAAAAATATAAATGTAAGAACGACGATTGATCTACGCTCGTGACATTCCAAACTAGTTAGTATGTGAGTCGCAAGTTACAAAGTATTTAGCAAAGAAATGTGTATGCAGAAAAGATATTTAAATGTAAAACACTGGACGCTACTTAATGCAGTCGCACTTAATGTTATCATTCACTTTGCATTATCCTACTTCTCAAGTCTGGTATCGAAGTGTTCAAATGCATACAAAAATGTCCTCTTAATGTGATCACTACATCGGTTAAAATTATCATTTTTGAATTCGAAATGGTCAATTTTTCACCTTTTTCCAGCCTTAATAGTTGGCATTCATGGAATTTTTTTTTCGCCATTTGTAAAGAAATACCTCGGAATAAGTTTCTCCGTGAAATGAAGCATTTTTAAAAAATTATTTGAGAATAAGATGTTGTTTCCGCTTGAGAATTTTGAAGCGATTTGATGGAAAGAAATTGTTGAAGCCTCAAAAAGCGTAGGCAACATATTGGTGATTTATCCCTTTTTTTTATTTGGAGGTGGCTTTCACAGTATAGCTTTTGAAATATCTATCGTCTGCTAATGCAATTTTATTTTGGAGTCGGCTTCCACAGTATAGATTTTCCATTATATATCGTCTGTTAATGTTGTTTTATTTTGAAACCGGCTTTCACTGTATAGCTTTTGAGCTATTTATCGTTTGCTATTGTAGTTTTTCCATTGGAAATCACAGCATTATTGTCTAACTAACGCTAAGTGTGGTTTTTAAAAATAAATCAAACAAACTAAAATATTGTTTGTTTAATCATTAAAGATTGTTGGTTCAGGGATAATTTCAATCAATTTAAATAATGTTATTAGAAAATAATGCAGAAAGTTGTCACGTTTGGCAATTTATAGCCAACTAAAGTTGCAACTTAATATCCAGATTATTCATTCTCTGAATTATTACGAATTATCTTAATTTATTTAAATCATTAACGAGTTTTCAGCTTTGTTTAAAATAATCACAAGACTACCAGATTACGCATGTGTCGATATTTAGAAAAATGATGTTTTCTTTACCTCGTCTCAAAAGCTGTCGAGCTCTGAAACATTGTTTTCCAGCTAGAAAAACTGAAAAAAAAAAAATTAAAAGAAATCATTATATATATACACTGAAGGAAAAAAAATGACGACACTAGGAAGGAGCTGTGCTAGACAAACGAAATTTGGTAGGCGTGTTTATACATCTAAAAGATGGCGTCGATTCAAATTTCGAGCTACGCGCGTAAGTGTGGCGCTAGTAGCGACACTAGGAACATGCAAATGAGGTTTGCTTTAAATAAGGTTCGTGATCATTATTTACAGTTGAGATTTGATGACGTAGTGGGTTAATGTTAGTCAAGGATGCCTCTGAGAAGACGAAGAAGCCATTATCAACAGCTCACTGAGTTTGTACGAGGTCGTGTTGTAGGGCTACGAGAAGGTGGGTTTTCTTTCCGCGATATTGCTGAAAGACTTGGCAGGAATGTATCCACTGTGCGTGAGTATTGGCGGCAGTGGTCAAGGGAAGGTACTGCCTCAAGAAGACCAGGTTCCGGGCGGCCACGTGATACTACTGAGAGGGAAGACCGTCGTATTCGGCGTATGGCTGTGGCTAATCGTACTGCGTCTGCAGCTGAAATTCGAGCTGCAGTTGGCACCACAGTGACACAACGAACTGTTACAAATCGGTCACTTCAAGGAGAGCTCCGAGCCAGACGCCCTGTACAGTGCATTCCACTGACTCCAAACCACTGCCGTTTGCGACGTGAGTGGTGTCAAGCTAGAGCTCATTGGAGGACGGAGTGGAGATCCGTTGTGTTTTCTGATGAAAACCGGTTCTGCCTTGGTCGCAGTGATAGCCGTTTGTTGGTTAGAAGGAGGCCAGGTGAACGCCTGCTAGTGACCTGTCTGCGGCCTAGACACACAGGGCCTACTCCTGGAGTTATGGTTTGGGGAGCAATTTCGTATGACAGCAGGAGCACTCTCGTGGTTATTCCACGCACCCTGACTGCAAATTTGTACGTCAGTCTAGTGATACAACCTGTTGTGCTGCCCCTCATGAACAGCATTCAAGGGGGAGTTTTCCAACAGGATAACTGTTTAAGACGTATATGTATAGCTCTGGATTGTGTGTGTATTTAATCCAAGGAAAAATTCTTCTTTACTTTTTCTCGTTTATTTTCACACACACACACAAATATATATATACAAAACATGGACGACGATAACAGATATACAAGGAAACACATAATATATATATCGAAATATAGAAAATGCCGCTAACAACGAGCGAACAAATAATACTTTTTGCCGCTAACGGAGAGCGAGCGGGTGCCTGCATGCACCACCTTCAACAACACCAGATCTGGTTGTTTACAAAAAAATCTCAACAGCTCACCCCTCACATTCCAAGCATACTCTTGGGTTGGGGAAAACTGCGCCATCTATATTCAGTATTCATTTATACATATGAACAATTATACAAAGATTAAAAAAGACACAAACAAAATAATTAATTAAATCAAAAATAATTAAATCACATAAACATACTCCCACCCATCAAGAAGTCATTCTTGATGCACAGGTAATATACTAATTCTAAATTTAAAGCCTTCGTAAGAAAGCATACAAATACAACAATATAACCTTTTATTGTTTTAGTTCCTCTACTTCAATGCTTCAATATAAAAATTGAATCTGCGTAATCAATAGCACAGACAAAAGAAATGTTCCATTGAGTCACTCATTTCTCAGGAAGATCTCTCATTTTTTGTCTCGACATATTACTTCTAAATCTACAATATAAAACACAATTTAAGGCATATTTCTTAACTATTCTTTTAACATTTAATTTCCAAAATGTTTGGTGTAAAACACCTATTAACAAATTACCACATGCATGCAAATTTAAAATATGAAAATACTCTACAATTAGAATACTTAATTTATGCTGGCTAGGTAGCATGATAGGATGTTTTGCATTATACAGCAATGATGCATTTTGAAAACGCCCTCCCACTCAGAGCAACCCGTCCTTATCAATGAATGGACAAAGTGCTGACAGGGGGCTTTTCTTGGGCAATGGTTGGTTTGACTTTATACAATTAATCTCAGCATCAAAAAATACACTTTGAACACATGTTACAATACTATTACAAGCAAAAATTCTTTCTTTCGTAGTTAAAGGTTCAATTATACCTGTAGAATTCTTATTATCCTTACTAGCTTTACAGTTATTTATAAATCTATAAAAATTATAACAAAAACTCCAAAACACTCAACTCCAATTTAAACAAAAACTCCTATAAAAATTAAACAAAAAAATATGTATTATTACAAAAACATAATACATTAATTAAATTAAATTAACATTAATTAACTTAGAATAAGATAAATATTTTTCCAATTAATATAACATTTTTCAAAATTGCAGCAAATACAAATACAGTCTTTTTATTTTCTTTTAAGGACAGAGTCATAAATTTTTAATATTGGTTGCCTTTGGCCTATCAGACTCTGATGATAAGAAAGTAGGGCCCTCCCACCATAGGCGACAGTCTGACAGATCTTTAGGAGACAAACGTCTATATCTTACATCTGCTGGATTTTCCTTAGACGGCACATACCTCCATCTATTTCGAGGGATACCTGAAGTCCTGTTGGCAACAAATGGCTTCCAATTTCGAAGAGGAGAAGACAACCAGGAAAGAACACTTTCGGAATCTTGCAACATAGATTCCTTTTTGGAATCATTTTCTACGGAAATCAGATGTGATTGCGAGTACAAGGATGAAATGGGATCTCTTCTAGATGTCTCTTCTCCTAATGATTTCAGTCCTCTCAAAACCTCATCACTCGTGTCAACGATAGTCCTCAAATTCGTTGAATTGGCTTGAGAGATGCCCTTTTGCTCCAAAATTGTTTTAATTAAGGAATGAACAATTTTCTTCTTTTTATCATACCTGTCCATTAATTTTCCCCATGCTTCTTCATAGGAGTCATTGGACAACGGTATATGTTTAATTAATGACGCGGGTTCATCGGACAGCAAACCTTTTAAATATTGAAATTTTTGGCTATTGCTTAGAGATATTTGTGAATGAACTGTAGATACAAATAAATCTTTAAAGTTCATCCAATCTTCAAATTTACCAGAAAACACTGGTATATTAAGTTTTGGTAAACGAAAGTTCGAATTAGATTGAACTGAAGAATTCTGTGTCTCAGCATAAGTGGGTTGAGGTATATTAAAATTATCAATTTTATTTTGAAACCTTAACTTCAAAGAAAAATATCTGGTTTCGAATTCTTCGATTTCAAAATCTTCAACAATTAATTCTGAATCCAATCTTTCGAATTCTTTCAAAAGTCCTTCTAACCTCTGCAAACGAATAACTATTTCATTTTTTGATTTTAATTCGTCTGCAGTATTTTCCAATCTAGTCAAGGAGGCCTTAACCTTGCCTCTTGCTACTTTAATTTTCGTTAGGTGTTCCTTATTTTTCGGATCGTCCATATTGAAATAAAATTAACGACCGAAACTAAAGAAAAATTAATTCTTCAAGATAATTTCCTAATAAATTCAACAGATATTCTTCTCTTTAAAAACATCAAATTCATAATCAATAATAAGAAAAAATGAAAGGAACTTATCTGTTTCTCATCCTGAAAATATCTCGTCGGTGCCTCCAATATGTTTAAGACGTATATGTATAGCGCTGGTTTGTGTGTGTATTTAATCCAAGGAAAAGGTCTTCTTTACTTTTTCTCGTTTATTTTCACACACACACACAGATATATATATACAAAACATGGACGACGATCACAGATATACAAGGAAACACATAATATATATATGGAAATATAGAAAATGCCGCTAACAACGAGCGAACAAATAATACTTTTTTGCCGCTAACGGAGAGCGAGCTAGGTGCTTGTCTGCACCAGTTACAACAACACCGGATCTCGTTGTTTACAAAAAAATCTCAACAGCTCACCCCTCACATTCCAAGCATACTCTTGGGTTGGGGAAAACTGCGCCATCTATATTCAGTATTCATTTATACATATGAACAATTATACAAAGATTAAAAAAAGACACAAACAAAATAATTAATTAAATCAAAAATAATTAAATCACATAAACAATAACGCTCGCCCTCATACCGCTATTGTAACCCAACATGCTCTACAGAGTGTCGACATGTTGCCTTGGCCTGCTAGATCACCAGATTTTTCTCCAATCGAGCACGTATGGGACATCATTGGACGACAACTCCAGCGTCATCCACAACCAGCATTAACCGTCCCTGCATTGATTGCCCAAGTGCAACAGGCATGGAACTCCATCCCACAAACTGATATCCGACACCTGTACGACACAATGCATGCACGTTTGCATGCTTGTATTCAAAATTCTGGCGGTTACACCGGTTACTAATGTACCAACATTTCACATTTGAAATGGCTCTTCTCGCCAATGGCTCTACCTCTTGAAACTTTAATCATTTAAATATGTTACCTAGACAAATGTATTCCTAAAATTTCATTACTGTACAATAATTTTTTTTTGGTGTTGGGATTTTTTTTTCCCATCAGTGTAGAAGGGGGGGGGATAGAGACCGATAGTGAAATCCCGTGATTGTTTCGTACCGGTTTAAACTGGTTAATGACTTAAATTAATTAAGAAAATAATTTAAAAAATAATAATATTTTCACGTGAGAACTTGAAATTAGCGACAACAGATTTCATTAACAGTTAGAAAAAAGATTTTTATTTATTTTTTATTTTCATTATTATTATTATTTCGTCTGAACTAAAGCGTTTTGCAGTGGTGTAAATGGGAAACTATTCTGCCAGGTGCGACTTGAAATTTACTTAATACTCGCAACCTATTGTTTCATGCATTGGTACGAAAAAAATAGCATTTCCTGTATTCCTTCGCTTTTTTTTTTTTTCCTTTTTCTTTCAATACATTCATCGCCTTTTGAATCATTAATGTTCATTGTTTGATCTTTTTCCCAAAAAGTTCGCAATTTTTCAAGACTTTTCAAAGAAGAGGCTGTGGAATTTTCAATTGCCCTCCAGGTTTGTATTGATTCATTCACACAAGCTGAAAGTTTTAACATGAATGAGTTTACTTACAATGAGTCAATACAAAGCTAAAGAGCAATTGAAAATTTCGCAGCCTCTTCTTTGCAAAATCTTGAAAAATTGTGAACCTTTTGGGAAAAAGATCGAACAATGAACATTTATGATTCATAAGGCGATGAATGTATTGAAAAAAAAAGGGAAAATACGAGGAAATACAGGAAATACTATTTTGAAATAAACTTGACATAGAACATAGTTTACCACTATATAAAAAAAGAATTATAGGTACAAACAATACAAAAGTAGTATTATGTAGGAATAATGTCACTAAATAAAAATTAGTAAAATAGAATTTTAGAATTATTATTTTTGAAATAAATTATAGTATTTCTGAGACAAGCATTTTTAGTTTCTCATATATGGAGTATAGAGAAAGAATAGAAATTGTCAAAAAAATTCGGACTCTTGATTTCTATACGTTTTAGAGTAAGTAAATGTTAAATTATTACTTTTAATAGATAAAAATTTCCTAAGGGTATGAAGCAAAAATTTCAAAAGATAGTAGATAAGTATTTTATTGTCTTTCAAATACTATGAAATGAAATGAAATACAATAAGTTTTATTGTATTTAAAATACTTTGTTGTATTTCAGAATCGTCTGCTCAGATTTTAAAAGGATTAATAAAAGCAGAAGAAAAAATAGCACAGACAATAATTTGGTATCACTGAAAAGGTATTTTGAATTTTAAGTCGCCATTTAAGTATTTCTAGTATTATAATTTGTTTTTAACATTTTAAAAAAATGGCAAACTTTAAATTAATTTCTAATAATTTAATTATATAATAATCTTTCATACTTTAAAAAGTTAACGGTATTCTTTCCCTTTTCCTAAAGAATAAGTGTATAAAGTCGGGTTGAAATGGATTTTTGTCTAAAATAATTTATGAAAATTGGTTGTAGAAATATTTTACTACTTATAAAAATATTTTATTACAAAATAAATAATTAGATTATCATACAGTAAAGAATAAATCAAACTGGAAAGAAAAATTATTATTTAGATGAAAAGATGTAAATATGTTCAAATTTTTTGCTAATTATTTATTAAAAAAATAACAGATTTTTTTTAGTGAAAATTCGATTATGAAAGAAAAAAAATGTATGTAAATCTGTTGTGGAAAAATACGTAAAAACAATTCTTAACTTAATTTTAAAAAATACGTTAAAACGGCTCAAATTTTATTTCATAATCAAACGATAAATTTTTTGGAAGAATAAAATAATCAGAAACTTATCATCAATCACCTCTTGCCTTGACACATTTCTGTTAAGAATCTAGATTATCATGTTTCTAAAGTGAAACATACCCTGTCTTCTTGTTGAAACACTGACACCTGATATCAAGATGAGTGCTTCTCACTTTTTTTCTTTTTTTTTTTTTTTCTGGAAAAGTATTCGCAAAAGTGTGATTAAACAAATTCACAAGTTTCACCTGCTTATAGATAAGACTGAAGGACGACCTTGTTAGGACCATTTTTCATTTGTTTGTTCATCGTTTCAGAGTTTTGTAAATGGTATCTAAGCAGCTGTACCAGTGTAAAATCGTCTGAAATGAATATAATGTAGATGTAGTGAGTGACATTTAATAATGTCAAATGGAAATTATGGTATTGCCGTAGAGTCACGTTTATAATTGATGTCGAATAGAAGAGAAAAAAAAAATCACGGTTGAGTGGCATTTGCGCTCCACTAGTTAACCCCCCATGTCATTAAAAGATAACATTCACGCTCAGGATTGTCACATTATAATCGTTATCTTTGCATGAAAGATTTGGCGATTTTACAACGAACGCCAAATGGTAATCACAGTTCAGAGTAATAATGATACTCCATGTCCTTGAAAATGAGACGAAGCTTCCGTGGGAAAACGGCTGTCTACCCTTAATTGCGTTTTAGACGAGAGTTTAAGGTAATAAAGGAAATGTGAGATATTTCATTTTAAAAATTTATGATAAAGGAACACGATTATAATTTTCTCGTACAGAAGGCATTAATAATTTTGATGTGCGTTATACAAATTCATCTAATAAAGTGAAGTTTAATTTTTATTTTTATGGGGATTTTAATCTCTATATCTCTTACTGTTTAACTTTTTTTAACAAAATGAAAAAAAAAAAAAAAAAAAAACTTAGAAACTGCTTTAAAGTGAAATTTAAGTGGATATCAGTAATTTTTAGTTCTTTCAATTTGTATTTATGTATTCTTGTATGTATACATCCTCCCTAAGCTTTTACTTCAAATGAGCTCATGTATTTTTTATGTTAAAATTTTTCAAATAAGCTGTTTTTTGCAAAATATTAAGCGCTTTGTCTGAAATAAGATAGGAATCGTATTAATAATTCAGAAAATAAATACTGATTAATTTTCAGAAAGAAAAAACATTTCTATAAGAAAATGTTGATAATTACTGATATTCCTTCAAATTTGAAATATGTTACCTCATTTTCTAGCTAACTTACCGTCAGACAATTATACACAATCCAATGTACCATCAATCGACATGTAAATGCATCTATAGTTCTTCATTAAAACGTTTAATTCTCAGATTCAGTATCATGATCTAAAGTTTTATTCGCAGGTAATGTAGTAACAAATTTCTGCCTATTTACTTAAAAGTGCTGTCAAAGATTTATTACTAATTTTCAATTTGTCAAATCTATATATGAAAGAAAGCTAAAAATAAAATATCTTACTTTACATTTTATTCGTTCTTTTTTCGCCCCTAAATTTTTTTGCCAAAACTATAGACTTATATAGATTGACAAATTAGAATAGTAAATATTTAAATATTAGGCATTAAGATAAAACTAATTTTGCAGCTATGTTAGCATGGTTTCTAAAGCCACTTTTTCTTCTTCTAATAAAACATCAAAAGGTTGCCCTAAAAAAATTTTTTTTAATATTGCATCTAAAGAACTTCGAATTACAAAATTTCCTTAAATAAGGTAGGCAATTGTACGAAAATTAATTTATAAATATCCATCATAATTTCAAGTATTAATTAGTACCCATTTTCTCTTATTTTTATCTATACGAACAAAATTTCACGTTTCTATCCAGAAAATTTTGAAAGATATGCTTAGTTTTAAATTTCGAAATAATGGTCACAAATGTGTTAATTTCGGAATGCAACTTGTACATTATCCAATCATTATGACTTCAAAAAAATTAAGAATCGCGCATAGCATTGTTTACTTTCATTGTTCGACAGTCACACATGGTCTTTATAAAGAAAAGAAACTTTATGTTATGATGACGATTTATTTTGTAAGCAATCGTAATGCTTTTTTCAAGTTTTAGAAAAATACAATGTCGTTTTCAGTTCCAAACATTTTAATGGGATTTGTGGTATAGCTATTAAAAATTGTAGGAACAAACGAAGAGAAATAGTGAGAATGAAGTGTCATATATGTGATGAAAAAAATTTACATTTGCCTATATTTTTCAGGTTACCTTTTTGTTAGATTAAGGACAGGTGGTCCAGTGCTCAACATTTTAAAATAGACAAGGTTCAGAATACTTCAACTTTAATAAGTGGCATTCATACAGAATGTAAGACCGACATCTAAAATCAAATAAATAGGTCATTTCTAATGCAAAATCAAAACTTTTTTTTTTCTTTCTAATAATTGGTGTTTGGTGAGACAAATGTTGCTTTGATAGAAACATTAATTTTAAAAAAAGTAACGTTTGGAAAAATGAAGACAATTCATAGCCATTGGCAGTTTTTTGTTCGTTTTTAGAAGTTCTTGAGTTAGTCTAATTTTCTACAAAAGTAGATTGTATAGTAACGATATATTCAGTTAATTTTATTGGGATTATAACTGAAATAAGTAATGAATTAACTTTGTCTATGAAAGTTTGATAAATCTTTGCTGATTCATTTAAAAAGCCGGTGCTCATGTCCCTTGAACTGAATCACATATGCCGAAGTATTATTAATGTAATTCTGCATAGGTATTGGAAGCGTTAATTTGGAACAAGTTTTTAAACTCTTTAATTAATAGAATACCATTCAATTTTTAAAAAATGTTATGAAAATTACCAAATATTATATGTTTTAGCAAAGTAAGAATGGAAATTAAACCGCTTGAAACTAAGCAACAAAACATATCCTTCGAGAGAACATTTTACAGACCATAGTTTAGTATTTATTATAATATAATTTTATTTATAGACAAAACTAAGTTATTCCTTTTTCGAGGGGAGGTGGAGGGGGATAAAAGTACCTCTAAAAAGGGCTTAAATTATAATTAAAATTATGTTCTGAATTTGAAGAAGTCTATTGTAGTTCTCAAGAAGCAGTTGCAAATATTATTATTATTTGAAATTAGAAAAAACTAAAGCAAAAAAAGTAATAATTAATATAAAAAGACACCAAATAATAGAACAAATTAGGGATGTGTGTTTTTATATCTTCAGGAACAAACGAATGAAAAAGGAAATGCCACAGTTCATTAAATATCAAACTTCAGTTCAGATTCTCTATACTTATATGAGCTTGAAAATAAAAATCGAATTTCCATATTGAGCTTTAAAAACTTAGTGGTGTCATTTGTGGAATCATTTTCTTTATCAAAATCGATGAAGCAATTTTAATAGGCTATGTTTTATTCTATACTAAAGAGTATTTCTCAGAAAGTTTATTCCATTTTTAAAGCCAAATAAACAACAAAAAATTTAATGTTTTTCCTTTATTAAAATTATTTTACAGTCAATTTTCATTAAAAACTGTTTAGGTGATTCAAATATGACAAATTTTCCTTATTTCTGTTATTTTGAAAATACTCCTATTAAATTAAGCAATATCAAACTAATTTATTTCTTAATTATATCATTATATGAGAAAAAAATCTTTAAAATATGATAATTGTGTGGAAAGCAATAATCAATCCATTTACTGACCAATTACATTAGATTTTGTTTTGTTAATTTGTATAGCTGTATCATTAAAACCTGAATTTGAAGTTAAAACTTACGTCTTTTTGTAGTCTAAAAGTTTAATTCCCTATGTATTAGATTTCCTATTCTATCTAAGATACAAGATTTCGTAAGTAAAACTGTTCTCTTTAGACATCTGTTTTCTTTATTTGTAAAATATTATTATCTATCCGACATCGTAAGACATTTTTCTAGATAAAAGCAGTATTGATTATGTAAATAGAATCAAAATGATTTGAAATATTTTTTAAAAGAATATTTTACAAAAAGGTGAGTTGAAATAAACAAAAATAGGTTTTTTAACTAACTAATGTATTGAAATAAAAAATCAAAGGAATTCTTGAAATCTATTTATTAATTGCTATTATACATATATTACAATTTTACTTCTACAAAAATGACATTAAACATGAGTACTATTGAGATTAACAATTTTTGGCACTTTTATATCTACAACAATTATTATTAATTATTATTCTAAAAATCTGACAGATCTATAAATTTTAGCGCCTAGTTTTCACACTTTATTTCAAATTCATTTCGGTTATACAGTAAACTCTCGCTACAACGATACCCGATACAACAATAACTCCCTCTACTACAATAATGTTTTGTGGTCCCGGTGATTTTGCATATAAACTAATGGTAATCTCCCCTCAATATTACGATATTCTCTAGAACAATAAACCTCTGTAAAACGATTTTTTCAATCCAAATTTCAGTATTATTTTCTCCCTTAATAATAATATTCTGATTTTCAAATGCTTTTTTTTTTTCGTTTTCTTTTGTTATTTTTTCCGTCTATTAAGACTCATTGTGGATATTGTGGAAGTTGGTGGGAAGTAACAAAAAAAACCATTCGGAATTGCTTCAAAAAGGCTAGTGTTTGTGTTATGGCAGATAAGAAATCTGATAATGATGAAAATTCCATAGACAATGATCTCTCAGATGATCAAAAATGTGTTTTGCATATCAAAAAATCCGTATCCCAACTTGAAGAAACAAGCTGTAAAAAGTTTGGAATTAGTATAGAAGACTATTTAACAGCAAATGATGATCTTATGGTTTTCGCAGGAGTTACTGATGAAGATATTCTCTCTAAAATTACTGATGAGATAGGAAACAATGATGAAGATGATGATAATACAGGTCCATAGCAGTCCTTATTGTCATCCCAGGAAGCTCTTCAATTTGTGAATTCTCTACGGACATTTTTTTCAAGAATTCCGTCGACAAATGAAGAACATTTTCGGGCACTAGACTCAATGCATACAGTATTGGTGAACTTAGCAGTTAAAAAAATGAATAAACAAACAAAAATATTGGATTATTTTCAATAAAAAGTGTTTTCAGGTATGTGAATATTTCTGTGCTTATTTTCTGAATTTGTCTTATTTATTTATTTTTTTAGTATTTAAACCACTATTATTAGTATTTTACAAATAAATTTCTTCTAAATATAGACTTAAAAGTAGTATTTTATGCACCTTAAACTAATAATAATAATAATAAAACTCTTATTAAATGCTCAAAATATGTGGGCCCTCGATATAACAATATGCCTCTCTACAACAATATATTTATTTGGTCCCTAAAATATTGTTGTAACGAGGTTTCACTGTATTACAAAAATTTGACTAATTAACAATTATTATAGAGGTTTGCTATTTTAAAATTATGTGTCTATAGTTTTTAGCGACAAGTTTCCAAAGTTATTTAATTCTTTTTGACTATAATACAATCAGGATTGATATTAAATGATTTTTTTTTTTCAATTTTTTAGTATAAAGTATAATTTTACATTGAAAATATCCAAAGAAATTTTTCACTGATTTTTTTAAAAATTTCAAACTGATGAAATCCATTTTTAGTGGGATATGAAGCGATATTAATTGTATTTCACCCACAATAGTTTTCGTTATTTATTTTATTTGAGAAGGTCTTATAGTCTTAGTTAACTAAATATGTGTACAATTTTAAAATAAAAAATGCATTAACTCATTTCAAGTAAAACCAAAAAGCTTTTGTAAAAATAATAAATTATTATTTTTTTAATTATAGCTTTTTTTAAATTTCAATCTAAAAAAAATACATTTTAGCCTGTTTTGAATAAAAAGGTATTTGTCAGTTTTAATAGAGTTTTGCTTTTAAATCAAATGTCACTTTTAACAAGAAAACACTTTTCAGTTTTTCAACACAATCTGTCCTAGAATCTATCTTTTGAAAATATCAGAGTTAATAGATGAGTACATTCATTTTTTTAAGGTTCTGAATGACAGAATGTGTAAGTGTGTGAATCGAATGTTCCAAATTAAATAATTTCGTTCTTGCGATATTCCCAAATGAAATCAAGGCGAAACAGAATATAAATCGAAATTAAGACTATTGGGAACGATAACTAGAACATTTTTGTAGCAGCTAAGCACCTTCAAAATTAATTTTACTAATTTTCAACTAAAATTTTTGGGTTGATTCCTCTTACAAATTTTTTAATGTTTTTCTAAAAAGAATCTGATCTTGAAGAAACTGAAGTATCTTTTTGAGAATAAGTTCATCATATTTAAATACTATTTGTTTAATTTATATATTGTTAAAAAATCTACAGCTTATTTGAATGATTTATTAATGACTTACTGAATGCAGAAATAGTAAAGTAATTAATGAATAGAATAAGGTACATTAATCACGAACAGAATCAAGTATAAATCCGAAATTAAATTTAATAATGTAGTGAGAATTTAATTTGCATTGAGCATTTTATTTCTATTTTCAAGCCATTGTTCATTTGATTATAATCATTGCGCGCTCACAATTCCTATTTCTTCATAATTCTCCAGAATGAGTCGCTAAAACGTAAGATTTTTTTTCTTTTCAAATTTAATCTTTACAAAAATTTAGAAACGGTTACTATGACATCATTTGAAATTGTAGAAACATTTATTAAATAATTTTAGAGAAATATTATTCCGAATTAGGATTAGTTGCAATGTATATAAAGTATCTTATATGTCACATTTTTCAAATAGTTTCCTAAGTATTTTCAAGTGCTCATTAAAGTACTCGTTCATTCATCTTTGAAGTCTTGATGATGTCGTTAGTCTTGATTTCCATCAATTACAGCATATCATGTGAAAGATTCGTACATCATGTTATTGAAATAAGCTATTAAAAAGTTCTTAAAAATTTTAACTGAAGTTACTGTTTAAAAAAAGTAGATATTTTTTCTCAACGTTAAAAAAAGTAACGAGGGAACGTCATGGTAAAATACCAAAATTGATTTCAATTTATTTTCTATAAAGATGAAATGTTAGAAATTATTTCGAAATTTAATTTTGAATTTTTTAGAAAATCTAAAGAGAAATTGTCCCGAAAACGAAAATTTTGTCTTTGAAAAGTTAATCTTTTAAATTTTAATGTGACACAACAATCGCCAATAAGCGTTTTCGATTCATTAAGTTTAAATTAAGATTTAATAAATAAAAAATTATCAATTTTGAAAAATATTCTAACTATTGAATATCTATTGGTGAAGAAGCAATTATTTATGTACCAAATTTTATAAATCTGGGACTAGCTGTTTATATGTAGTTACTTTTTTGGTGATTTTTATTTCTCGCGATTTACAAAAAAACGAATTTAACAGTATGGCTGTAATATAAATATATTGCAATTTTTAATTCGGAAACTGTAATTTATAGCACAGCGAAATAAATTAAACACGAAAAATTGAATGAAATTAATTTAAACACAAATAATCAAATTAAAACATGAAATTCCTCGCAAGACTATGCTGTATTAAAAAAAAAAGAAAATTGTAACATTCTTACGTCAAAAATCAAATTTTAACAAAGTCTTGATTTCTTAACAGAAAATCTACAGTTACAGAAAATTAACAGTTATTCATGTTATGAATTTTGAGGCAAAGTGGGTAAATAAGTAAATGAAATAAATGCCTTTTTTATTTTTTGAAACCGTTTCACGCATTTTAAAATTGTTTAATAGCAACATTTTACGGAAAAAGTTGCTCAGAAATATTTTGATAAGTAAAATTATGTGAGAAAAGTGTTAAGAATTTTTTTTCCCATTTTCCCTATTTCAACCATTTAACGATAAGGAGTTCATTTATGAGGGCTAAGTGCTTTTACGGTAAGGGGGGCAGTCCACCTAGTAATCTTATCTTATCATAAAGTAATCTATCACTGCCTAAAAGGTCATTAACGAAGGGGTACGGCACCGAAAAAAAACACGAGTGGAATATGCGCTCCACGCCAAATTTTTCTGCCAAAGGTAATAAAATTCCAGTAAACCTACAAAGTGGGGGTTGGAAATGATAATTGGAGCGCAAATGCCACAATCCCAAAAATCACGAGCATTCTTCATGAAAAAAAAAAATGTTGATTCGTATCTATGAGACGAACTATATAGTTTAAATTATTCTTTAGGCTTAATTCGTTAATATGTACTGTATTCTTAAACTTTAATCTTAATATATTATATTCTTAAACTTTATTCTCAATGTTTTATATTCTTAAACTTAATTCTAATTCAAAGTTAAGTTTAAAGTTTAAACTTAATTATAATTTGATTATAATTAGTCGCAACAATTTAATCTGCACATACAGAAATGAATTGAATATAAGTCTAATAAATAAAATGATAAAAAGCATCGTTGGAAATTATGTAAACATTTTTTTAAAGCATTCAAATTAAAGGAAAAAGCTATGCAGAAATACCATTGATATCACTGAAAAAGATATTTTAGTAAAGATATATTTTTTAATTTTAAAATTGTATAAATATATAATTTTCTTTTGATGCTATGAATTCAAAGTTTTTAAGGAGAAAGTTAAGTAAATACTTAATTTTTAATTCCAGTTAAAATTTTGGAAAAAATAAAACTATTTTTAGTGAGAGCGTGCTATCCAAGAAGAGAAAACTATATATCAAATCTGAAGTTCTAGATTCAATGGATAGCTTCTTACCGTTTTTTGCATCACATATATAACTTGCTATCTTTTGAGAAAAAAATTAACATGCTCAAAACGGGTTAAACTTCCGTTTTTAGTGGAAATTTTAAATAAAATATGGCATAAAATCTAATTTTTGGAAATGAAATATTCGTTAAAAGGATTTACAATGGTTTCCAAATCAGATGATAACTGTCACATAGCAGTCACAACTGTTAAATGTTGATATCTCTCATGTGGCAGCTAATTCTCTTTCAATTTTCTCTATTTTTGAAAATTAAAAGATTTTCGTTGACTGAACTGAGCTGACTAGATTTGGAGAAAATTGTTTGTCCATTAGTAAGCTCCACTAGTTTTCAGAGCATCATAAGTTCATGCAAATCTAAACTTTTATTTACATTCAATCAACTCAAACAAAATTTCACGTTAAATGTTTGATTCAGTTATATTAATGTCCCTTTTTAATGCAAAACTAGACCTATTTTAGGACTGACCTCTTAATTTGATACATACAGAGTACGAAAACTGATTTGATACATGCATCAGATTATGTACAATTACACGACAATTCTTCGGTGGAATCGGACCTCTAACCTGAAATCCTCCGGCGCCAAAGCCAAAATCTTGCGACTAGGCCATCAAGACTCACGTTGAATTTTTTAAATTTCACATTTATGTAAAATTCTATGGATAATGCTATGAAAAATTTGATGCACAATTACAATTCTATTGAAAATATTAACCCTATAACCGCGATTTTCACGGCAACTCAAATGTAGAAAAATCTGCTCATTCTGCGAATGTGTTTTTCTTTCTTTATTGAAGAAAGTATCCTGTATTTCCCCGTTTAACCATTGAGATAAATTATGTGCAATATTAGACGTTTAGTTTATGTTTTATATAGCCGTTTAATATGCGAAAAAAAAATGAAGCGATTTTGCTGCACAATTTGAGCAATCAGAGGGTTAAGTATATTAACCTTCCAATAATTTTCATATACAAGACAAGTATATTAACCTTCATCTAATTCTCATATACTTGTCTTGTATATGAAAATTAGAGGAAGTACTGTATAATGGTAAAAAATTCGAGATTTTGAAGAATCTATACATTTCACACCTTCTTGAGACCAGAAAGAAACACAATTTTGGAGTTATGCCTATCTGTCTGTGGGTACAATAGCTCAAAAATGCCTTGAGCTAGACGGATGTAATTTGGTATATGAACTTCTTCAAACCAAATTCGTATACTTCTCTCAAATTTTCTGCAAAATCAATTCTAATGAATTTTATCTAACCATTCAAATGTAAGTGAACTAGATATATGCAAAATATAAACATCTATGCAAATAAAATTTGGTTCGTAGACTTAGCATCTAAAATGAAAATTCATGTCATACTTTTTAACCAAATCCGTTGACGAGTTTGTCATTCGTAAATGCTATTTACCAATGCCATGCAAGACATTAAGGCTTTATTTAATGTACACAATTTTATTCAGAAGGAAATTGTTAAGATCTTTAATGGAGAATATATGAGAAGATTTCATATAAATTTTTCCAGTTGATTGAGTTGAGATAAATTTGAGCTGGCAATCTGACAAGGTTTTTTCGTATAGAATTCTTCAAAAATAATGGCGTAAATTTATAATTTTAGAGAGTAAGTAGATCGCACACAAAATTTCTTATGCATTTATAAATTTCTTACGCAATTTTTCTCATGTATTTGCTCATTCAAACGAACACTTCTTGTATGCACAATTCTTCGAGAATTGTTCGAACAGTCTTGTATATACAATAGTTCGAACAGTTCTTGTACATGTATGAATTTATTTGGCGTATCTCGAAATGGTTCAGACGATTTGGATCAAATTTTATATTTAGGTAAGGTTTCGCTTTTTAAGTTTATCTATATAGCTATTTTCTTAAACAAATGCGATTTTACTCACGCAAACACACAGACACACATTTTTTGCAATTAACTATTAGAACCTCTTTCCTACCTACTCTCATGCTGACAATGTCATACAGCGCCATCTCGTATACTTTGTGGTACTTGCATTGTCGCCATAGGATGATAATCTATTGATACTAGCACAATGAAAATCGGGGATTTATTTTTCAGGAATCTTTTTTTCTGCTGATATTTTCTAAGAAGGGAAAGAAATTCAGTAGTATAAATTTAATTATGAAAGAAAAATTGAGTTTTGAAATAGTTTAATCCAATCTATTGCAGAATATAAAGTTAGATAAAAGAATAATTTCAAAATGAGGAAAAGTATTTTTGCATAGCATTAACACAATATTTTTAAACGTCTAGCATGTGATCGCGGGTTTTTTTTCCCCCCCAATGCTTGCTTACTTTATTTTATTAGTTCGTGTTTATCTTACTCCAAATATCTAGAATATAACTTTTTTGCATTTACCTATTTTTGGGATATTTTCCGAAACTCCTTAAATATCCTCTAAACTGCTCTCACGCGAGCAAAATAAAATAGCATTGCGTGCGTTACTTTTTTTCATTTTGTTAAAGCCATTTATTTAACTTTTACGACTGGCTTCATATTTGTAAAGATGGAATTTTGCAAACGATTTTTACCTCTTTTCTGAATGAAACAGAGAACTAAAATATCAAACTCTAGTGCGTCTCAGTGACAATATGCTGTTTAATTAAATTACTGGTTTTAGAGAATGATTTAATTGAATTTTTATTTTCCATCTTTGGCACCATCTAATGGAAGATGTGAGAAATAAGATTAATTTCTTCACTCGGCAAATTATAAAATGGTCACTAGGCAGCGCATGCGTAGAAAGGCTATAAAATGCTGTACAGTCGATAACAAGTAAATACCCCAACGAGACAGCTACAAGCCGCTATATTGTATTTTTTCTTACAACGCATGCGTTTGTTGAATTTGGCGGGTTTTTCTTTTGGCGCGAAAAAAATTGATCACTTATCATAGATTAATTCCGACAATTTTTATTCTTTCTGATGCGAAGTTGTGTTCTATTTTTCATTTTAATTGCCATTTCTTTTCAATAGATTCCCAAATTTAGGCATGTTGACTTTTTATTATTTATTATCATGTTTTATTGTGTAAATATCCATCATTTTAATACTATACGTAGGGAAAACGAAAAATTCAGTGAAGCCAAAATGGCAATTTATAGCCAAGAATGGAATGTCCGAATCTATCTTACGAAAAGATGGCAAACATAAATCAGTCTCTTTTTGGGCATGCGCTGCCTACTTGTCGTCTTATAATTTGCCGAGTGCAAACCGGCATAAAAATAAAATAAAATAAAACGTTAGCTATTTTAATTAAATAATAAAAATGAGTTATTAAAATATTTATTTAATAAATATATTTTAACAAAATGTGAAGCTAATTTTATTTTAATTTATTTTTTCATTTTTATACAACAGTTTATTGCTTACAATTAGATTAATTTTGTTTATCAAATTATTTGTCATCATTTATTATTTTTGTTTTATTCATGTGTATGATACATGCTGGAGGATCATTAAAAATTCCGCAACAAACTTACATTTACAATAAACTTCTCTGACATTTTAAAGATGATCATACTCGTGAAAATAAGCAATTTTTAAAATAGGATATGGAGTCGTAAAAGTAGAGGATAACCTTTTGTAGTAAATTAAACAAAGGACCTTTGTGTAAGTAAAGGACCTTTGTGTCTTTAAATCTTCCCAATTAATTGCAAAAATGTTTTTGTAGGTTGTAATTATCCTTAAAAGTTTGGCGGGAAGGTTCAAATCATTCTGACTTCATCGATAAACATTTTATATTGTGCAAAATTTATTAATAAAATTATATGTGTGAAAAAAATAACTAAAAAAAATGCAGCAAACTGGATAAATTAAATTTGGTATATTTTCTGTTATAAAATCTTTTTAGTTTACCTGTTTAAACCAAATTTGCCTGTTTAACCAAAATAGTTAAATCTGTTTAAACAAAATTTTCCAAAAGAACGAGATACTTTTCTACTGTTCATATCCGAAATAATTTAACAATTTTTATCCTGAAAATTCTTATGAAATTACACAAAGTGGTATATTTATAGTTTTAAAGTTTTAATTTCAAAAATGTGCGTTATCATTTAATTTAATTTCTGTGAAGAATTTTTTGAAACTGCTAATATTTTTTTAAAAATTTAAAAGCACTAAAATGAAACCTTGAAATTATTTTACCACTTTTTTATTTACGTTTGTGGTGGGATGTAGATTATTATGATCTGTGCAGGAAGCAACAGACTTATGTTTTCAGGAACATTTCTTTAATAACCACATTCACACACGAACAAACCCAAAGACTAGACATAACATAGCATTCACACGCGCAGCTTTAACAGTACAGTATCATATCTTCTAATTACACTTACAATGCATTATGGGATGGCATATGATATAAACTATCAGGCATCGCCATCTAGTATCCAGAAGAGAAGATAAGAGTTATGTAACTGCTACATGTTTTATTTTAATACTTATCTAGTCGCGAAGTATTCATTTGTTTCAAAGTTATTTTACTCAATACCTGGAAATAAACAAAGATTAAACGTCAAGAAAAGAAAAGCGCTTACTAGAAAATGAAATTGGAATCCGACAACGACTACGACTTCAGGCTATAAGAAATTAAGCAATTTGAAAATATGTTTTTTTTCCTCCACAGGAATAGCGAAAGAAATTATTTAGAAAAATATTTACACCATTTTAAAATCAAAAAAAAAAAAAAAAATTCTGCGATAGCAGTTTTATTTTTAGGCAAATCTTTCGTTCAAATGTTATTATTATTATTTTTTTTTTTTTTTTAGAAAAATGATTATGGAATAAAAAATATATAGATATTTCACGTTAAATTACGAGATTTACAAGTTAACTTTAAGATTTAGAATTATTGTATAAATATTTTTGAAATTTCTCTTTCATTTGGTATATTTGAAAAGCTAATTTTTTAAGTTTTAAAATGTTGTAAAAATAGCTTTTTTTTGTAATATTGAGTGCATTTATTTTATAGGAATTTTAGAAGAACTGACAGAAAATAAAGGTAACGCATGATAAAAATAAACCAAACTGCATAAGGCTTCTGAAATAATACGAATCATATATTTATTAAAATTTGAAGGTTAAAATATTCAGCAGAAGAAACAATTAAGTACAGGTGTCTTAAAATATTTAATTAAAAACTTTAGCAACCATTAATACCAGAACTCAGCTGATCGGTCGAAAAAGCTGATTAATGAATAAATCGTTTGCTATTAAATAATCATTTTCAAATCAGCTGATTGGCCGAAAAAGCTGATTAATGAATAAATCGTTTGCTATTAAATAATCATTTTATTAGCTCAAAAATTCTTTTTGGAAGATTTCGTTTCGTTGAAAGTTTTTATTTTATTTTATCAAAATAAAAAATAATAAAAATATAAATTCTACGAATAATGTTTCCATAAAATCTGTTGCATAAAAGTAATGATTTTTTTCATCGACTTTTATATTTGGCATTTCTATTTTCGGTATATGTATGAGGACAATTCGCAGGTAATAACGAAGCGCAATTTTCTAGTTGACCGATCCAAATGCGGTAGAGTGTTTCAAACTCCGTGTGTGACCCGAATGCAGAAAGTTACTTGTTTGAGGTCGGGTCGCGACTTTCCAAAGAGTCGCAAAACAATACTCTCACAAACAAGTTTGGCGTGGTTCACGTTTTGGTGTGTGTGTTTTTCAATAGGCGCTAACGAGATCCAATATAGAGAATGGCAAGGAGCTTTTTAAACAACAGAAAAAATTCGCAATGAGATAGTTTAAATGTTTTAAGCATGGAAAATTCTTGAGAAATTTTGAAATGACAAATACAATATGTGCGTGAATGTTGTCGCAAAATGTAGAGCATATGCATAAGAAAA
>JAPMOQ010035360.1:0-12136 GCA_026543055.1 Argiope trifasciata | reverse complement strand
AATTTTCTATATTTAGATTTATGACGGATAATTATAACATCTTTTTAGATCATTCCTTAATCTATGAAGCAGAAAATTAGTGTTTGGATTTTTAATACCTGAACCAACAATTTACCGTTTCTCTTACAAAACAAATCACCTCGCATTAGAAAGAAATTCTGCTTTCACCGGAATAACAATTTTATTCGAAAAATCTAGATATGCCTTTCGAATAAGTAAATTTCGACTGTTAACGTCTCTTTAGGCTTTTTTTTTTTGTATTGCACAATCCGAGATTTGCCATATCACAATTTTTACGCAGAAATTCAAATAACAGTATGTAATCTGCTAAACGCTAGCATTTGACGGCACTGACTGAAATCAAGACTGCATTAGAAATAACCGAGTTTAATTTGATGGGACAAAAGCCACCCTTGGCTAAGCTGCTCCCCGTTCATTTAGGAGGAAACGTCAAGATGAAACATTCGGTATTAGAAATATCTCGAGATAAATTTATACCCGAAGTTACATAATATGGGCAAAATTAGAATCAGTATTTAGAGAATAAACTGATCTTTAAATGAAAAATCCCAAAAATTAGTGGAATACTCGTAAAACTGGATTACAATTTGATTCATTTTCAGAAAATTCACCCAAGCAATTTTAACAAATATCATATCAGAAATATATTCGATTTTTAATTCGAGGGGATTGCCCTTATTATCAGATTATTCTTGATTAACAACTTATTCTCCTTTGAAAGGGGATTTGATTGCTTTGCATTACAAACCATCTTTCGTGTTTTAAAAATGTTTTCATGATTTATAAAATCTCAACCCCCGGTATTCTGAAAGAAATATAATCTCCGAATATTCCACACTAGTAACTACAATGCCACAATTATGCAGATATACCTGGTTAGTTCAATGCAACAGAGTTTGAAATCCTGAAGAAAGCATCCTCCTCGGTCTTTCAAAAAGAGTCTGACAAGGTGCGATACAATTCAGATCGGGTCCTTGTCTCAAGATGAGCATCATAATCCATTTCATGAGGCGAGCCGGTCCTGCAGATGAAGGTATCGCTTCTAGTTCAAAATCCTAGTTCCCATTTTGTGAAATGAAGAACTAGAAGAGAAATTTTGGTTAATCGTTTCCCACATTATCTATCTATACTTATAATAAAGCTCAATGTGTGTGTGTGTATATTGGGGCTCTACAAGCCAGACTGTTGGACCTACAGCTACCAAATTTGGTACATGTATACGTTGGAGGTCGGGAATATGCACTTCGGAGCCCCTTTTTTTCCGAATTTTTAATAACAATTTGAATCGGTTAAAAATTAAGCGACATTTCGACATTTTTCTGTTATAACTTCCGAAAATATTATCGCATAAACATGATTTTTACATGAAATTAAAGATTTAAAAAATCAGCTTCCCAATGGTATTAAAATTTTAACATATAACCTAAGCTTGTATTTTTAACAAATTTTTAAAGAAAACTTTAACTATATTTTTCTACAATATATTTCAACAAAACAATTTAATCTGATTAAGCACGTTACGAGTGAAAGGGAAATTTTTTTTATCAATGTTGCCATTTGATCGACAAAAACTGAAAATAAAAAGTAAATAGTTACTACAAATTAATCATTTGAAAATGTAATTTTCCGCACGCGCCTGCATGAAATGAAATATGAAATGCGGTTTTTCTAAAAGGTAAATGTAATGAAATATTTTTGACTACTATATTATTAATTAAATCAGTTATTTAAGACAAACATGATTTAATAAATATTTTTTCAATTCAAGGTCCAACAGCTAATTTGTAAAACTTTAATATAAATGCATCTATAAAAAGTATCTAAATGAAGAAAATAACTACATAGTAACATAAATCTAATGCATGCTTTAAAAAAATGAAGAATTTTTAGTTTTTAAGTAAAAAGAGTTAACTTCAATCAACTCAGTCTCTAAAACTGACTGATTTATGAATATTTAAAAATCACTATTCAATAAAAACGGGTAATTTTAAACCATTTCATTGGCCATTCCAAAGACGATACCCCAATCAACGTCAAGACTGAGTGGCCTCTGAATGAAGATAATGAATGTTCCAAACATTTATATTCAAAAATTCATAAGTAGATCAAATTTCACAGCAGAAGACAGAAACCTTCATTTGTTTATTTGAAAGTGGAAGTGTCAGGAATATTTCGTAGAATATGATTCGTTATAATTAAAAGATGTATAAAAATTAGACTTAATTATTTTTTAAATTATGTTTAACGACCTAAACGAAACAAAATATTATACGAATCATTTAAATCCTTTGAAAATAAAACTAAAAACTGAATTTTAGGATGAATCTAAGTATTTTTTTCTTGTATATTCTTGAAATATTACATAAATTATTGTAAATTATTCAGTAGTACACATTATGATTCTCTTTTACTTATATTTAAAAAAAAATACTCGGTTTTGGTAAAAAAATGCTTTACATCAATTTGCAGTTTAATTATTTCCGCTTTAATTAAAAGTTAAAATTTTGCGAGAGCTGATCAGATAATTAGAGAGGAATATGGTCCCTTACGAGCTTAATTCTTAAATGGATGAGTAAATTATATGTCAATCAAAATTTGAACCTAAAAAATATTTTGATGAAGTAGCTATTAAAAGAAAGTCGCAAAGTATTTAATTGACAATGACATATTTAACTGATAATTTTAAACACAGTAAGATTGGCTACCAGCCTGTTCATCAAAGGCGGCTAGTAAATATATTATAACTTTTTTTCCGAGATTTAATACTTCATCTTATTTTATATTGTTTTATATTAAAAAGATTTTCCACTTAAATAGCCTTTTGCATTGCGAATATTTCCTAAACGAAATATTCTCGTTAAAGGAGAATGAATCATTAATCCAGGCAACAAAAACAATATCAAGAGTTTTTCAATAGTTAAATTTCTATCTTTGAGTCGCTTTAAACAGCTTTACAAACGAAAATAATTTTGAAACACCAGAGCTATTTTATGACATAACAGTGATGCAACATCTTTCTACAAACGTAGAATACCATTAAAATATGTGAACATCTCATTGCATAGTAAAATACATGAACTTTCCCAAACATCTTACGATATGTTATAGCTTTATTCATTAACTAATTTTTTGCGCATGATAGTGAAAATCCTACAAATTTTTCGGTATAAAATATTAATAATTATAAAACTCCTATAAAACTTTATTATGAATGAATTTTTCAGCAGAATCCCGTTCCAATCTACAATAGATGCTAAATAAAGCCATTAAAACTCATTACTATACTCTGTTTGTGTGAACTCTAAAAGACAACAATTTAACTTACCCATTATTATTCGAATCTGTATCAATATTCAGAAATTTTTAAAAAGTAGTACTCAAGACTGAGTACGCTGAAATATTATTCATACAAAGAAACAATGATAATTGGTAGAACTATTGAGTTGAAACTGTACTCAGAACACTTCAGTCTCTTACAATAATTTGCAAAGGAAACTTTCCACAACTCGCAAAAACAAGAAGCCGATTGATTCTCTCGGTTTTTATCAGTTTGCAAGGCTCTGGAAAATACTTATAAATCATTCTCTTCTTCCAGAGATTCGTCCGAGATTTCTAGCTGTGCAGCCACTTTCAGAAAAGCATGCAGGATTATTTTTCCAAATTCGAACCCGAATGAGTCATATGCAATAAATATAAACGTTATTAAAAATTATAGAGATTTACTTAAAAATAAATCTTCTATTTTCAAAGAAAAATTAGGGTAAAGGGAAACAAAAATAGTCTGTCAATCATTCAACAAATAAGGTAAACATTTAATGTTATAAGCGGAGGTTTCACAAAAGGAAAAATTAAAAAAAAAAATGATCGCCCAGTTTCAGAGGCATCAATGAAAGTACATCACGATATTGTTTGGCTCCGAATCCGAGCTAATCCTTGTTAAAGTATTCCTGCGTAACTCTTCAGATACTGCAAATTGCCCGATTCTTGTGAAGTGACTGGAATGTGCCTTTTGTCCTTGCTTGTTGAACATAAATTACTCTACAAACTTGCGTGTGCAATTCAACCTTTTGTTTAGTTTAGTTTAGCTATTATTTTAACATCCCGTTGTAAAGCAACACTAGGGCAATTTGGGACGAACCTCGACATTTTGAACCACGGTCTGATGACAAGGACGACACCTGAGTTGGTACCCCCCTCTCCCCACCACACCAGTGGAACGACGTTTGGTCCCCACTGGCTTAACGTGCAAGAGACCCCCTTACACGACGGTTTTTCGGAATCGAGTCTCGATGTTGAAACCCTCCGGTTCCAAAGCCGAGACTTTTCCACCAGGCCACCGCGGCCCTTCACCTTTCGAACAGAGAAATGAAGTTTTAATGCTATGAAGTTTCGGTTAGAAGTTAAAGTTTTTCAAATATTTTTTACACTGTGTTACATGATTAAAATCATATTATTTTATACTATGTAATGTTACTTACGTAACTTTGAAAAGAAGTAATTCATTTATTTTTATTTGAAGAAACACTTTTATTTTTTAACAATGAGTTTTTACTGTACATTCATCTCGAGCGAAGCAAGTATTATCTATCACGGAATGATGAAGTTCATGGAATTAAAACTCGTCTTTTTTTTTTAAGCGTAGGGGGAAATGTGGATCTAGAAGTTAATATAAAAATTAATAGGAAATTAAAACTATAACTGATAACATTGTAAAAAATATCTTAATTGATACTCTCCAAATCAAATTAAGAAAACAGGCATTAAATATTAATTGAGAAAAGATGAACATTCTTATTTCCCCGAAGTACTGAATATATTTCAAGGAAATTAAGTTCTCGTGTAGATCGGTATAATACTGAAATAAAAGGCGATTGAACTGAAGAGATTTCATTCTCACTTCTGCACAATTTGAGGAAAAAAGCCATTCTTTAAAAAAATCAATAGATGCTAAGCGTGCTCGGACAAGCTTATGTACAGGATTAAAAAAAAAAAAAAACAATTCCTCTGAATGAATGGAATTTAACTTATAACTAAATACATTTAGTATCGATTTTACCAAAATGGAGCGTAATGATTGACACGCTTATAATTTTCAAATTATTTTTGTAATGGAGGACGATAGTTTAGTTTAGTTTGTTTATTTTAACGTCCTGTTTGGATGCAGCATTAGGGCTAACTTGGGAAGGACCTCGTCATTTTGAACTGAGGTCTGATGATGAGGACGATACCTAAGCTGACACCCAACTCCCCAAACTTCCACACCACACCAGCGGGAGGAAGTGTGTTTTAGCCCCGACGGATTTAACGTGCCCCAGACCAGCTTACATGGCTGTTCTTCGGTGGAATCGGGCCTTGAACCTGCAACCTTCCGGTTCTGAAGCCGAGACCTTACCACCAGGCCACCGCGGTTCTGGAGGTATGTAGGAGGTCCCTCTCCTTTCTCCTCGAAATGAGGATGTGGCTTGGTGGTTGGATCTCGCCACCCTTGAGAATACAGAGGGGCTGGTTTCTACCGATGACGGGACCAATCCTTAGGGAAGGGTTGTACCGTGGCTGGTGACAGCCCTTAGGATTTAACTGCAGTTCCAGCCAGTGTTGCTATTGCTGCAATCCGTTCATTTTGTTTTTATTTACCGTTTGTCTTTAGGTTTGTTGAAGAGTCAGTGATCTAACTTAGCGTATATGTTTAAATAAATTTTCCAATGGAATCAGTCGACCATGCATAAGATTCTTATTTTTTATATAGTTTATATAATTTCAAAAAATAGAGAGGCTTTTGATAGTTGATTTGTTAAATTATGACTAACTTATGAGATTATACGAGAACTGACTCTGTGATATAATTAAATAAGGGAATGCAATTGACTAACATTGCATTCGGCATTTTCTAAAAACCCTGTAAGATCCAAGATCAGGTTTCATACTCAAAATCATTTTTTTTCTATATTTTAAAACACAAAAATTATAACAGGAACATGCCCTTAATAAATATTAGATATTTGTTCTGTAACCACAGGCAAGCGCTGTTTTAGCAGTGCCATTTACAACTTCCAGGGTAATGTCTGAAAGTCATGTTTTATATCATAAAAAATGTTAACATCAATTAAATTGAGTTTAAATTTATAGCCAACGAGAATGAATTTGCGATTAATTTTCCAGCTTCAAACATCTGGTCTCCGAGTTGGGCAGCGACTCTAAGAAACTATGGATAATTTTAATTTGAGAACTTTCGATTTCGTTGGTGCCACGATGCTTTTCAAATCGAAAGCATTGTGAAATGATATTGGATTATTAAGGAGTATTGAAGTAGGTGCATGAGCTTTGTAGTTATTCATTCCCATAAGATAATTTGAGTTTTGTGGTCATTCACTCGAAAAATTTGTGCTTTTATTATTTTTTATAAGTTAAGAGTTTTTAAACAAGGTTTCGTTTTCAAAATGTTTAAAAACGCTCGAAAAGCTGATTTGCAGCAATGCTGCAACCGAATTGGGAGTGGAAGTAACTGATAAAATGACGACCTGATTAACGTTTTAAAGATAACTGAGAAGCTCAAAGATGAACCTGAATTTATTTCTACTCTCATAGAAAGGGTACTTGAGGAACGGAAAGTAGAAATAGAGACATTTCAGAAAAATAAACAATTAGGATATATTAAATTGGAGAGAGCAAAAGCGGAAATGGAATGGTCGCACATGCGAACAGTTAAAAATACCGATAAAGACAATTCAGAAAATAAAATTGAGCAATGTGGTTCGCTGGATTCGCTAATAAAAAGTTTTATAACTTTAACGATTTGAGTTCCATATCTCTTAATGGTAAGGTCTCGGCTTCAGAACCGAAGGGTTTCAGGCTTGAGACTCGATTCCACCGAAGAATCGTAGTGTGAGGGGGTCTCTTGCACGTTAAATCTGTCAGGCCAAACGTCCTCCCGCTGGTGTGGAGAGGGGGGTGCCAGTTCAGGTGTCGTTCTCGTCATCTGACCATGGTTCAAAATTAGCACTCGTGTTGCTTTAAAAAGGGACGTTAATATAACTAAAAAAACAAAAAAAAAAAATCCAAATATCTTAAAAGAATCTTTTTTTTTTTGGAAATAGTCTTTGCAACAACAACAGAAAAAAAAGATACTCGTTAAATATAAAGCGGAAATTCTTTCGTAGATGAGAAAGCTTCGAATGTAATTTTGTAAATAAATGATAAAAAGAGTTGTGTGATTATGATAAAGTAAGTTGATATTATATCAAGACAGTTCTGACCAACCCCTCAGCTGTGTCTTAAGCAATTCAAGACAACTACTAGAAAAGCAAATGAAATTCAAGAGCAATTTGCATCACGTTTGAAATCTAGTTTTGATTATTAACTAAAATTGAGGGAAATATCCGATTTTGAGAAACTAAAACAATTAATATTATTAGACCAGTGGTTCCCCGCATTGGATAAAGAAACCGGGTCCCATGTCGGTGTTAAGCAAATCAGATAGTTGGTTTAATTCCCGCCAAAAAAGCAGTTTTTTTTTTCTTTCTGTAAACGAAATGCGAAAATGAAGCGTCACCATTTTCCTATATATTTTTCTAGAAATTCTGAGTCATTGCATAATGAGAGTGAAACCAGTGCTAGTGGGCGGATATTTTCTTCCCCCTTTCGAGTCTGTAGTTCCTCCCCCCCCCCCTGCCCCATCGAGAGTCTTGCCTTTCGCCAGATGCCCCGATGTTTCAACTAGCTGTGACTAATCGAAAGAATAACTCCTTACTTTTCGGGCGGGAAATAAATCAAATAAAAACTTTTCCGGTGAATACTGTGAATTGCTTACTAAAAGATGATGGTGGAAATCATTATACCGTGCACTTGATTTTAGATCAAGATGCAAAGAATAATTATATGCCTTCTGATTGTGCGATTAGCCTTAACTAAAAAGAAAGAAAGCTAATTTAAAAGCTGTAGTCTCTGAGATACATGCACAAAAAATTAATCATGATGTTATTGCTGCGATTTCTAACTTTGAAAAAAATTTTGTGAAAAAGTTGGTTTTAGAGAGCATTTATTTTTAAAAAATGGGACTTAAAACACAGGGATAAAATAAACTGTACAAATAATTTGGAAGAATAAAATAAAATGAAATTACCAGTATTCCAACCGTAATATTTACATCTGTAATACAAAATTACTGGAACAACAGGAGAATAAAAAGAATAATTTCTGATATATAGATGTAGGAAGTCAGTTTCTTCTTTATTTCATTCCATCTTTACAGTCTGCCCGAAGTTTGCTTACAAAACTCCAAACAATATATAAATTTCTCATAAATCTAATAGTCCCCATATTTATAGTGTGTTTGTTGCTTTCGGTGCGGTTGCCTCTTTTTCTCCTGGTGACGGCACGTCTTCTTGTCTTCAAAACATTTTCCTTTTTTCAAAAATTTTAATTTTAATTTGCTTTACACATTTTTAAAAAATATGTGTTGAGAGATCTCTCAACGCATTATTTCATTTCTAGCTTCGAAGATATTTTCTTTTAAGTAGTTTTTCTTTATTATTCACTCCGTTTTCTTAGCGGAGGGAGGTGAGGCAGCATTATTTTTGGAACACTTAATTTTTAAAAACAGAAAAAAAGGAGATGCAACCGAGATTGACTTCAACAGTCACGCATATCTTTGAAATATAAATAGAAGGTTCGCAGACTTCTATTTACGTCTCGAGTTTCAAACATTAACTAACTCTTTGTCGAAAGGAGCCTCAAGAATAGTTTGTCTTATTTTGAGACAGATTTTGTCATTTCAAACCTTGATAAGACGAGAGCGATGACCTTTGGGTTGCCCTTTGTGCAAATTTCCGTTCCCTATTATTTTAGTAAAAGTGTATGCTAAAGTTAATTCATCTAGCATTTCAAGTTTTGTAATTATCGTGGTTGCATTACATTCGGACAGACAGAGTAAAAATGTTTCTCGGAATGAATATCGATCTAAATTTTATAGAAATTTACATGTACGGTATAAAGACCGTGTATCAAACTTGATCCAGATGACACTAAGTGTTTTTGAATTAATGTATATTCAAACAAACAGGTGCAGACCCAAAAAATGTGTTTCTCAGACTTAAGTAGGAATTAAGATTTGATGATTGCTCTTTGGGTATATGAAAAATGAATCACCCTATTCTAAAGCTCTTACAATGGTGTAAAATCTGATGTTAACCCCTAACACTCTGATGTCTCCTCTCAGGCACCATTCAAGGCAGTGCATCATTTTGTCGTTTTATTTAATTTTTTTTTCCTCATTTTTTCCTCATAAAAATATGTAGATTAATTACATGGGAAAAGTCGACTTTGAAAAAATCCATATATTTTAAATTTTTGGACCAATAAACAAGTCCTCTTATTCGGCAAATATTTATGCATCGAATTACTATTCGGAGGGCTCATCTTATAAATAAATTTTATTCGTGTTCTATCTTCAACTAAGATTAAAATTATATATTTAATACATATCTAAAACATGATAAATCTACATCTGCTATTCAAATAAATAAAGAAATAAAATAGCTTACTTTCCTCCTCCCTGAAATCTAAATAATAAGTCGGATTTACATAATTTTTCTGATATAATTCCTTATCAATACTTTTTGAAGGTTATATCCATTGAATTTTGAACAATGAAGGATTAAATAAAAACCAAAATATGACCCATTCTTATGAATTAATACGTAATAATGAAATGCATTGTGTTATATTATTATCTCTACTTATAATAAAGCTCACTGTGTGTGTATGTGTTGGGTCTGATCGTTTGACCTATAGCAACCAAATTCGGCACAAGTATGCCTTAGAAGTGGGGAATGTGCCCATCGATTCGTTTTTTTTTTTAAATTTTTAATTGGAATTTTGAATAATTAAAAATTAACCGATATTTTGAATTTTTTCCTCAATAATTTGCAACAATATTACAATACAAAATTGATTTTTACATCATATTGAAGATCAAAAAGTAATCTTTTTAATGTTACTAACGTTTAAACGTTAATTTATATCGTACAAAATAAAAATAAAAATAAACTTGCGCGAGCACGTGATCCTTCAATAGAAAAATATTAGCTGTTATCAACATATTGCGAACGTCTTGACAAAAGCTAAAATTAAAAAATAAATCAGCTCTTATTGCAATTTAAACATATTAAGATGTAATTTTCAAGACGTGTTTGTATGAAATGATATAAATATGAAATAGGATATTTAATAAAAAATAAATACGAAGAATAACTTTCTATGATCTTTTACGATGTCAATATGATTAATTTAATAAAATTGCTTTATTTAAGGTAAAAATTGTTTAATATGTATTTATCCTATGAATTCAAGACACCAACGGATAATTTGTAAACCTTTTATAAGTACATCTATTAAAATGGTCAAAATAAAGCAAACAATTACATTATATGCAACTTGAGTCTAAAAATGCCCTAATATTATATTCAATATGATGAATATTTAACTTTTATCTAGGTCCTCTACTCTGTGAATCATATTTAATAAAATAATATTGAAATGATAATATTTTATATAGAAAGAGTTACATGCCAAACAACTGAATAAAACTGACTTATTAATGAATATTTGAATATCACTATTCAATAAAAACGGGTGATACTAAACCATTTCATCGACCATCTCAAAGATGATACACCAATCAACACCCATGATTTATTCAAGACGGATCGGCCTAAGATTATGAAAATGTCGATTTCCTAATATTGTAATATTCAAAATCCAATAAATCGGCCAGACTTGATAGCAGATGGTAGCAAAATTCATTTACTTAATAAAAAGTTGCAGTCTCAAGAATATTTCGTAGAAAATGATTCCTTAGGACCAAATGACTGTATAAAATTCAGATTTCATGATTTTTTTGAAGTATATTTATAGACCAAAACATATATATATATATATATATATATATATATATATATTGTCACTAACGTCATTTAAATGCTTTTGAAACCAAAAATAAAAACTGAATTTCATGATGAATCTAGAACATTTTTGTCGAATATTTCTTAAGATAATTATTCTGTAGTGTACGTAAGACTTAAAAGCTGATCGATTCTGTTTTCTGCATTCGGTTTTAAAAATACTTGGTTTTAGTAAGGTATGTTTCTTATATTGATTGCAATTTAATCATTTCCACTTCAAATTAGAGTTAAAATTTTATGGGAATTGACAGAAAGTTAGAGAAAAACATAGTGCATTACAGTTTAAGTCCTTTATAGTAGTACAAGTGGATTATATGATTATAAAAATTTGAAACAAAAATATTTTTACGAAGAAGTTGTTAAAGGCGAGTTAAAAAAATATTAACTGAAAATTTTAAAGAGCATTTCAAGCTGGTCGCCAAAGGCGGCCAGTTTAATTATAAATGTAAAGATTTTCCTTTTTACCAATATATAAATATGGTTAGAATTAAGATTCTTTGTGTTGTGGATATCAATAATTATTATACTTCATTAAATGCATTAAAAAGTTTTAAATCTCTTCAGCATAAAAATAAGTTTCTCTTCCTACGTTTTCATTTAGTTCACTATAAGTTCTTTCAAAGCGAGTTTTCCCAAAGCGATCAATGGCGCAGTATGGCCAAATATGGCTCTTGCGTCAATAAACTACACAAACCCAAAACGATCAAATTTTCATACCAAAATCTGTTTCACATGTAAATAGGCAGTAAATATTAACTTAAAAACAAAACAATGATTTAATGAATGCATCTCGGCAACGGCAACGTCGTGAGCCCAAAACAGAAATTGTTTCCCAGGAAACACCACTCCTGTCTGATAGGATGGAAAACTTCAACTACGTTTTCATCCTCCAAACCCATTCGTTAAATTTCTGAATAAATTATGCAGATCTGCGTTTTTGGAGTCTCGCGCATGCTCGTTTCCTCCTGAATTTCGCGCCCTTTATTCAGTCTGATTTTGTCATCAAGTCGGAACTGGTGCTCGGCTTGGTTATGTTGAATTTAATATGCTGACATTCGAAAGTAGGCTTAAGATAGTGCAGTTTTATCTATGAATCTTTTATCTAATCATCGCTCCGCATTGATTGAACTTTCCGCTTTGTTGTACCTCCTCAATTG
>JAPMOQ010035335.1:0-10898 GCA_026543055.1 Argiope trifasciata | reverse complement strand
TAAAGAAGAAGTGTATAGTATTTTTCTATTATTTCTTTTTATTATTCAAGAACTTTCAGGTAGGCAGTATTTTATTGTTTTTGTTTGTTTGTTTTTCCATCTTCAGAAGAAACAAATAAATGTCTTGACTGTCCGACTCATAAACATCCAGCATACAACTGGTTATGTGAAAAACTTGGATTTTTTAGGTTCAGTTCGCACAGAAAAAATCCCTTATTTTGAGCCCTTGCCTGAGGGTGATCCTTGAAAAGTCTTCGGGATTCTTTTTTTTTTTATTTGTTGTAATTTTGATTCTATTGCATTCCTATTTACTTTACCTATATTTCTAATTTTCTTAGATTCATCTGTATTTTGGTAAAAGCAGCATTAGTTCTCACTATGTGCAATGATAGTCCTTTTTAATAGTTCTTCTAGGTCGAAATCGAAATTAAAACTCAATTCGGAATTACACGCTAAAAGTTCACAAAATGAAATAGAACCAATTAATGAAACAAATCCAAATTACTATAATTAATACAATTATGTAAACGAAACAGAAACGGTATTAAACACGAAAACGAAACCAAAAAAGGAATCGAAACTAAAAATCATTACTGATTCAAACAAGTTTAAGAATTAAAAAAGTCTTTTATTTAAAAAAAATTGATTAAAAATTGATTGAAATTGATTGAATCGATTAAAATTGATTTTAAAAAATCAATCATTGTATTTGGAGAGTGCAAATGCAACTACAACTAAAATACAAATGAATCTAAATTAATTAACAAAACGAGCTAAGCGAAAAGTAACACAACCGAATCAAAAACTATAACAAATAGAAAAAGAATCCGGCCTAAAAACTTCGTCAAGGGCCACTTTCAAGCAAGGATTCAAAATAAGGGATTTTTTCTGTGAGGCAGCGGTGGACAATGGTCAAAAGTATTGACACCTCGTGCCCCAAAAATTACGGCAAAAGTGGCATACCAATTTAAACAGCAAAACATTAAAAAACACCCACAAATGAAACAACAAAAATAGTGAAAAGAAAAAAGAGTAATGATGAAAACAATGTGAGCAAAACTTCGAGTGTTATAGAATGGAGGTAAATTGTATTCAGCCATGAAATTCGCATGTCTTTGATGCCAGGTTTGATGAGAGAGGGAGAGACCGGAATGTCTTTTTCGTCCATCAAAACCCTCAGAAAGTATAATGATGCGGGGTTGCATGTCATATCAGTCAGTTGGGAGATTTCGTTTGATGCAAGGAACCGTCAATGGTAACACTTCTATACTGAAGGATCAATTATTTCGTAGTTCTCATGACATGATCTCAAGGCGGAAATGGCAGCAAATTCTCGCACCCTGCGGAAAAGATAAGAAAAACTTTGCAATTCATTTTATTTCAATTCGGATCTCTATTAGGTTGGCAACTAAGTAACTGCGGATTTTTTTAGAAAATCAAAGACAATTTCTTCATGGAACTAAATAACTTTATTCTGTAATGTATTGCCCATTTTGATCAATGACCTTTTGCCATCTTTCAGGCAGCATCATAATCCCACGTTCATAAAACTTCTGGTTTTTATTAGTAAAAAACTGAATCAGGTACGATTTGACATCATCATCATTATTGAAATTTTTACCCTTCAAGGAGTTTTATAAAGATCGAAACAAAAAGTAATCAGATTGTGGAAGGTCAAGACTATATGGTGGATGGGGCAAAACATCCCAACCAAGCTCCAATAATTTTTGCCGAGTGACCAAAGATGTGTGTGGCCTTGCATTGTCATGATGGAATACAACACCTTTTCGATTTGTCAATTCGGGCCGCTTTTCTTCAACTGCATTGTTTAATTTCGTTAGTTGTTCAATGTAGACATCAGAATTGATCATTCGGTTGGGTGGTAAGAGTTCAAAGTTTACAATTTTTTTGTAATCCCACCAAATTGATAAAACCTTCTTTTGATTTTCCATTTTTCAACAAACGCCAAACGAAAACTACGCAACCGATCAAACAACTTTTTTTACTGATTGACAGCTGAATTGCCAACTATTGAATAACAAAATGTGTTTTACATTTGTACAACGTCTGCAAACCTAAAAATTCAGCTGAAGCCCTCTATGAGTGAAATCCGTAACTACTTAGTTGCCAACCCAATATATCGAAATTTGATGTTAAAGCTGCTTATGCATTCAAGTTCTCCCATAGCCATGAAATGTGCCAGATTGAAGCCCCATTGAGAATTGATGGAGCATAACGGGAAAGAAAAGAAATGAGAACAAAATGAGAAACAATAATTAACCCCTTAATGATCGCATCATTTTGAAGAAAAGGGTCATAAAATAAGTGCCTATTTTTTTTATTCAAGAAAATGATACAAAACTGAGTGTATATAAAATATTTGCATTCAGTTTTAATTTTTTACTTCATTTTTAGCTTAAAATTTAAAAAAAATTGGAAAAGTCAACATTCAAGGTTATTATGACTGAATGTTAGTTTTCCAACAAAGAGAAAAAATCAAAAAAAAAATATGTGTTTTAAGCATTCAAACATAATTTTATTGCCTTTACACATAACGTAAACAAATACTAGTCATTTTTTCTTGTGGGATAAATTTTAAAGCATGAAATGCGTAGGCCAACATCACCATCAGGACAATAGTACCGAGTTTCCTTTCTGCTGACATCTAGTTTAAAATAAATGAACTATCTCCAAAAACATAAGAAATAGTCTAGGGCAGCAATCTGGCGTATATATTGAGTAATAAACATGATTCTGGGAATAAGAAAAAGATTGTTTTAATATTTTTGGCGCCTTACTTTTGAATAGGCCAGCCCGGAAATATCACGGGCGCGAGAAATAGAGGTAGAAAAGTCAGCCCGTCATTTTCACGGGAGCGAGAAGGAAGTCTGGCACCATGAAATACTGGGAGAAGTGTTGCAAAACCTTGTGGATGCCATCCCTAAGAGAGTGGCTTCTCTAATCAAAACCAGAAGCAGCTCAACCAAATATAAAATTCTTTTCAGTTACCTTGAACTTTTTATTATCTTTCCTGGTCAAAAGAATTTTTTTCTTTCCTTGGTTTTATTCCGGGGTTCCCAAATGGATTCCGATCCTGATAAATGGTACATTTTGTTTGTATTTTATTCTTTTTGAAATTTTGTTTTTTACTCTTAGGGAACCTAATTATATCTTATCATGAGACTAATTTAACATATTGATATGAAAAATATCTCTTTAGATGAAAAAATATTACATTTTCGTGGCTTATTCTTGAAAAAAACCTGTAATTTCTCGAATTGGCAATACCTTTGACCAGTAGTGTATTTTTAGTAATCTAAAACGTAAGAATTACGAAATTAAAACCTAATTTTGAAAAAAAAAAACTAAAATTTAAATTATTTCAAAAACGAAACTAAAAATTATTTCGGAAATGAAACTAAATTATATCGGAATCAAAACTAAAACATTTTTCGGAATTATACTAAAAAGTAAACAAAAACATCATAGTATTTAATGAGTGCAAATGTAGCTACTACTGAAACACAGATAAATATAGACAAATTAGAAAGAAAACGATAGAATCAAAAATTAAATTTTAAAAAAATATGTAAAAGTATCTGGTCTGAAACCTTTTTCAAGGGTCACCCTCAGCAGGAATACAAAATAAGGAATTTTTTTTCTGTGAGGAATCTGACTTTTAGTCTTATAATACTGACCCTAAAATCCACTGAAATTAAGGCCTAAGAGATATACCATTTTTTACAGAAATGAAACAGAACGAAACAAATCAGAAAAGAATAACGTTACCAATTTAAGCAAAAATATAAAATAAACTATATAAGAACATTCATAACCAATAATTAAAAAATAACAATCTGGATTTAGTGAAGAATAACACTGGCCTGTTCACTCTCTACGTGAGGTGGATGTCAGGCCTCCGTTAAGGACCTGCACGCCAAAAATCTTGTTTTTATCGTGCCATGTTGAATTCAGTGATTCAGTTCCCTTTTGATTGAATGTCCTACTTTTAATCCAATATTTCCCTACATCAATAGTCCTTTTGAAGGACTGGGTGGGTCCAAATATTCTGAGAACCAGCGGCTTTTGAAATCATATTTAATGTCTGATCTCTTATAAAATTGTAATCACTTTTTAGTATTCCATTCCTTTCTATTTTTTTTCCAAAATGATATTTGTTTCTTTTTAACATTTATAGGACGATGGTGGCCTGGTGGTAAGGTCTCGGCTTTGGAACCGGTGGGTTTCAGGTTCGAGACTCGATTCCACCGAAGAACCATCGTGTGAGGGGGTCTCTTGAACTTTAAATCTGTCAGGCCAAAACGTCCTCTCGCTGGTGTGGAGAGGGGGGTGCCACTTCAGGTGTCGTCCTCGTCATCTGAAAGAGGTTCAAAATGACGAGGTCCGTCCCAAAATAGCCCTAGTGTTGCTTTACAATGGAACGTTAATAGAACTAAACTTTAACATTTATAAATATGCATTCATGTTTTATGAAATTTTAATCATGATTTTGAGCTTTAAGTATTTTTAATGATTAATAAAGACTACTTTACATTTTACTTGGCGAGGTTTGGCCAGATATGGCTCTTGCACCATAAAACTTCAACCAATTGATAACTTTCATTTCATTCTTTTGACTCTGAAAGTAAGCTAATTTCAAATTAATGTAAAATACAATTCAAATCATGCTGATATATTTCAAATCTTTTCAGTTTTATACTTTTAACAAATTCTTAGTGCACGAATAATAATTTATCGCAGAATTCTAGACATTACTTAACTAGCATATATGCATTTTAATATTTACTTTTATAACTTTTATAAATAAATAAAAATGTTTATTTATTAATAAACGTTTTTAACTAACTTCAGAACCCCCCCTCCCATCTTTAAAAGGGAATTTATTAATAGATATTTCATACATTTCTCGATACAGGAAATCTCAAATTTTATATATTGGTGATTTCTTGATGTCAATATAATATTAGAATATTCTCCGAAATTAATTATGAGTTTAAAGAATAAGTTTAGTAAACTATTGATATTTTTATGAAAAGACTCATCTTTTAGTAAATTTGAGAAAAAAATATTACAAAATTTTATATTATTTATTTGTATTAATGAATCCCAAAGCAGAAAAAGATTTTTAAAAGTACGAGAAATAAAATAAATTTAAAATATACTATTTGATTAGTTTGATAAAAGTGCAATAAATCTTTTCTTTCGTCCACAATCTGAAGATTAAAACAAAATAGTGAATTATTCAAGCACTTATGAGAGTACTCAAAGTAAACTGGATTTTTATAAACATAATTCTATTTGTAGTATTATTTAAATATTTAACAACTGTCGAGGAATTCCTTCTTCCTGAAATACATTGTGTTTTGATTTTAATATGACTTTCGGGCTTTTGACGAAAAAATGTTATTGTGTTTTGTAAACAAGCTTCTAAAAGCGTATTTTAAAAAGCTTTATTTTTCTTTTTCTTTGCCTTCCTAAATTTTTGTTTTTGCTTTTTTATTCAGCTAATTTTCTGTTTTCTTCTTTCCATATTGTTACAAAATGTCTACCTCAAAGGCAGAATTTCAGAAATCCAGACCAATACAAAGTTATCAAATCAAATTATAAAATATAATGTTATTTATATTTTATGTTTAAGTGAATGCTTGTGGGGTTTTCAATTCCCCTTCCTAATAGCTTTTCATTCAACGAATGGCATGAGTTTTCATATATCTCATTATTTCCATCCCACGCATTTTGAGATGCAAAAACCATCTTCTCTCATACCATTCGGTTATCGATCGCGTTTACCTTTTCAACCTCATTCTTTTAAGAGAAATTTTCTTAATACATATTTTGGTCGCTATTGTAAATTTCTTTCTGTTGTGAAGATATTTTGGGCTGGAATAGAAAATTCCTTTCAACTTTTCTTTGACTTGAATGGATACTTGTTCTCTATTGAATTATAATCGGAGAGCGAATTCCATTGTGTCAAACAGAAAGGAGTATTAAAATGCATTGTGACTTCGAAACCATGTTATTTTAGATGATAAAAATGAAAATATAGATGAAATTTCTGAAAACATAATCTTGGAGAGATGCAAAACTTATTGAAAAAAGATTTGCAAGAGGGAGAATATTTGAAGATAAAAATTCAAATATATAGATTCAGGAACATTAGAAATTCAAAGAAGAGGGGTTACAATAGAAATAATATATAATATAAAATAAAAAAGATATATTTAAATATATAAAAAGTTATATATAAAGATATATATAAAAATTATATAATTATATAAAATGTATATAAAATTAAAAGATAATATAAATTAAATTATTATTAAATTATAAAAAAATTAAAAGATAATATAAAAATATACAAAGATATATATATAAAAAGATGTATATAAAAAGTTATAATATAAAGAAGACGCGTATGAATATATGCCTGGAAACGTTATAATCCCTTATTTCAAGCAAAGCAGGGTTGTTGGTTGAATTCCGCCATGGATCGAGCCTGCGATGTTCGGGTTTGAAGTCCAGTCACTTATCCATTCGAAAAAATGTTACTTTCTTATTAAGATATCACCACAAGAGTTTGATGGTTTTTCAAAACTGGGTTTTTAAGTAAATTTGTTACAGTCGAAAACCTTTTTTTTTAACTTTAAAAACCGGTTTTCCGGAACTCCTAAATATTCCAATTCTTCAAAAACAATGAATTTTATCGGTTGAAGCCAATTTGTCTGGCAGCTGAGGGCTTAAGGCGATGAGATGCGACTGTACTAAAAAGCAAATGTATACTTGAATTTCTGTTAAATGAACTAAAAAATTTGAGCAATGAAATAAGTTTGAAATTATTATATACTTTAAGAGAAAGAATTTTAAAAAGATGACAGTAGAGTTAGCAACTCCTTTGCTGTATTTGCGAAATCCACAAAATATTTTTATTTCAGCGAAGAAATCTCTATTCTTTAGCTTCAAAAACCAAAATTATTAAGTTATCCGGAAAGATATTGGTTAGAATATGTAGTAATTATTTCGTGGAAACCAATTCTGATGAAAAGCAAATCGAGCAAATTATTCATCAGAGTAATGCTTTTTTAAAAGAAGCCATGGTAAAATCAATTCATAGGTTTCTTGAAGACCCTCAAGAAATACTTACAAATCCAAAGACGCTGAAATCTGAATTTGCATTATTTGAGGCAATGAATTTTTTTTTTATTTGATGCCTTGAGTAGTTAGTAAAACAATATAAATTAAATTAAAGTCAGTTAAAACAGTATAAATATTATTGTATTGTATATTATTGTATAAGAAATATGTATACGTAATCTTTAATTTTCTTGACCTTGGTATTGATTTTTTTTTTTTTTTTTGCTTTATATAATTTAGAGAAAATATTTTTCTTTATTCTATTTTTTTAAACTAAAATTAGAAAACTGGTTAAAACTAGTTTTTGGGGAAATATGGAATTTGAATATGGAATTTTTAAAAAGACAGTTTTTGCATAAATCCTAGTAAATACATTTCTAACAAGCAATTCAAGGCATAGTTTATTGTGGGATGACATAAAAAAAGGAATTTCCCTACAAAACAAAGACGAATACACTTTTCCATTATATCTTCCAAGGGACTTCAATAGCATATTTTGAACATAATAAAGCATTTATAATTTTTTCTATATCCAATATGACAAGCAGTTCAGGTTGTTGTCATTTTCTTGCGATTACTGAAAAAAAAAATCGTAGTCCTTTTTCTTCGTTCGTATAAGAGCATGGCAGCTTATTTATCAGTCGCTTTTTTCGAACTGCACAACTTCATTTTTAAAAAAAATATTCTATGAATCATTGGAGGGAGAAACAGTCAGAAAAGGACAAGATCTATGATAAGGATTGATTTGGAAAGTCCTATCTATGATCTTGAATTAACAAATGAAAGTCTACGGTTGAATCTACCATCTTATTTTGTTAAGTCATCGAAGTAAATAGTGGATTCATAAGTTGGGAACATAGCATTTGCATTATTTTAACGACCTTTTGAGTGTGAAAATATTATTAAATGATTGCTTAATTTGTAAAAAATGTGGTTGGGATGACATTGATCATTTGTTACTCTTTAAAAAAATTCCCTTCATAATTATCCAGGATTTATTTAAATGCTAATTGTCTCACTATTAACATGCGAAATGACAATGGAGTCCAATCTTGAAGGTAATCTTTGCCCGTGGTCAAATCTCACCCATAGTAAGTAGTCCCGTCCTTTGAATGAATCCCGAAACTTTTCTTTGGAGAAGCAAGAACCGTCTTACTTTTCCAGTAATTTCTCATCTGCGAATTCGTGGTGCCTTGCAGGGATATAGACAGCATATCAAACAGGGGAATTCCAGTTCTCAAACGCCTAAAGCTGCCTTTGCATGTAGGCTGCTGTATGTGAAATTTTGCGACCAGAATTCAATACTCCCTGCTCGTTTGGAAAAGAACATCTCATGGTTAACCAACCTGTGGCACCCCATATTTGAGAATGTGAAGCTTCTTATTCACTTCACTTAGAAATTAACTATGGTTAATCAACACTATATGACACAAGACAAAAAAAATAGCAAATTACAAAAATAAAATGTTTGGATTTCAGGCAAGGGGAGACCTTAAATATTCCCAAGAATTAAAAGAAAAATATTTTCCTAATCTTTCAGATTCCTCCAACAAAAGTTTTGCTGCCCTTTTCTATGCCCGTCCATTTACCGAATCATGCTTTTTTCATTAGCAGTCAAACACTTATTATATTTGTGATAGTACAAGAGCCCACGCTTAGATGAATCGTATTTACGTCCAGTTTACAAACATCCCTGGGTGTGTTTGAATATCTCCTGTAGCATCAGATGTAAATTTTATTAAATTAAATCAAACTATCAATAGATGGTTATCCTTCAAAACAGTTTTTAACCATTAATAACCATAGAAACAAATAAATATTTATATTGAAATGAATCCACCGCAGATATAAGGAAGTAAAATGACGCACAAATTGAGGCATTAATTAAGTTATAGACTTCTATCACTTTCTCATAATCTTTACGGCGGGGCCGTGGTAGCCTGGTTGGTTGAACGACAGTCACGTAACCGAAAGGTAGCTAGGTCTGTCCTCTTCTCGGCTAAAGACCGTCGTGTTGGCTAATGGCAGTTGGAGCACATTAAATAGGTCACAAAGTCCTCCAAATTCCCATAACCTCAGGGTGTCCTGAATCAGGGATAAATCGGTCTCTGATTTGGATCTTAATTCTGACTTGCGGATGGATGAATGAGTTCGACCGTCCCCTCAAAAGGGTTCGAGCAAAGTCGTCCTTTCACCTGAACTCTGCTGGTTAACAACGAAAGGCGCGCACTTCTGTCTTCATTCGAAAGAACTCCTCTCATTCGGCTTGGTATGGCATTAGACCGACCCAACCCGAGACTTTAAGGCGACGAATCATCCGCAATCTGAGCTGCCAGCCGCTTTCAGCCGCAGATTTAATGTGTCCTGATTTAATATTTAATAACTGCGTATTCGTTCCTAACTCTTAAATAATATGTTAAGAACGTTGTAACTAACAAAAAGTGGTATGTTATATATGCACACTAATTAATCATTTTTTATGAAGCGAATCGAGCCCTGCCTTTAAAAAAAACTGGTTATTTAGCTTCCTTTGACTTGCAGTGTACACTGAATTATACATCAAGTGTTGAAGACGAAAAGCTTTTTTTTTTTTTGGAAAGAATACGCTTGATTTATAAGCCTTCTTGAAAGTCCAGTTCGGTGGAAGCTCTTTTTAAATCCATAGTGATGCGTCTAATGCTTTTAACGGGTGAGTCTTAGTGGATTTATTGTGATAATACATCTTTTTCTCCGAAGAGACGTTCTTTATGCTCTTGCTTTTTTTCTGATAAATGTATTGTTTTCCTAAATTGTTGCACTTGCCTTTTGTTGACCTCTGCTGCAAATGAATTGACTAATGAAAGATTTTTAAAGTCGTTTATTTTAATTCTTCGATATTGATACGGGACATTTTGTACAATCACTTCAAAAATCTACTTTTAAAAAAGCTAGCTTTTCTCAGAGTTTAAAAAACATGAAGCTCCGTAGTGTCGGCGCATTATAAATATATTTTTTAATCCAAAATACAAATAAATCTATGCATATCCCATTAATTAATTAAACATTTTTTTGTCGCAAATTGATTGCATCTAACTTTATTATAACAAAAATAGGATAAAAATAAAATATGTTACGGTAAATGTGATTAAGCCGGTGCTTATTCATAATCAACAATAAACTTTTTGGTGGTAATGAATAGTCACCGGTAATTATACATAATCACTAATTTATTTCATTTACTGTAACATAAAAATATATGAAAGGAAAAGAAAACAAAATATCCTTCCGGAATTTTCGATAATAGAGCAAACTTTTCTCCCCACTCAAAATGATTAAAAAACCCATTTTGAGTCAAATTTTATTAAAACAGAATTGAAGAGATAATAACGCAGTTGAAAAAACAAAGAAACACATTGAATGTACCACTACATTATTCCAATTCATGTGGCGCAATATATTTATTAATTATTGGCAAAAATGTCAGCTGTATTTAAAATAAAACTGAATAAGCTGTGATAAAGTTGCATCATCAGTAATAGAAAGTTTAACAAACGCCATCCTGTTACTCTGAGAAAAAATATCAGTGGTATTTAAAATAAAACTGAATAAGCAGCAATAAGGGTGGATCATCAGTAATAGAATAACAAACGCCATCCTGTTACTCTGAGAAAAAATATCAACTGTATTTAAAATAAAACTGAATTAGCAGCAATAAAGGTGCACCATCAGTAATAGAATAACAAACGCCATCCTGTTACTCTGAGAAA
>JAPMOQ010035330.1:16511-31112 GCA_026543055.1 Argiope trifasciata | reverse complement strand
GGATGCGAGTTCATCTGCATTTATTGACGAAGCAACAAGATGAATGCTCTCTGGTGGATGTGACCGCTTTGGGATGAAAAGGTCTCTTCTGCTCATCGAGTGTCTATTTTCCGAATTCAACACCTTTCTACTGACGACGACAACTCTGGACAAAGTGTAAATGCCTGCTCTTGGGCTGCATCAACATTCAAGTTATCCAAGGACATGGTAAGTAACTGAATTTTTATATTTGTGGGAAAAAAGAAAACTTTTAATTTCTTGCTCTTAATAATTTTACTTTGTTTTTTCCTACGAAACATTCCTCTTGAAAGGAACCTTAGTAATATACTTCGCTTAAAATTATTTCTCAACTAACGTTAACGTTATTTTTTTTAATTGTGCATATTATGCGAATCAATGAAGTAGTAAGCATTATTTGACTGAAATTCAAAGAGACTTAATTTCTGATAAATTATCTAAATCAGAACTAATTTCTAAGTAATAAAAGAGCATATAATTAACAGTGATCAACGGTTTGTAGAATTAACAGTCACCAGTTGTTTGAAAATGATAATGATTAAACTCTTATCTGTTCTTTAAAAATCTAAATCTTTTCTTCCAAGACCTTACTAAATGACAACAAGATAAAATAGAAAACCCTTTTAAGAATGGTCAGAGGATGGTTTTGGATCATCATCAAATATCCTGTTAGTCTCTGTGTTCACAAGAAACTATAGGATGGCAAACTTCCCTTTGCAAATGTACTTTCTCTGGCAAATTGCCTGCGAGTCTCTTATCGTACAAAGTTTATTGACTCGAGCTACAGAGTGGAAAGGCGATGACTCGTCTATTAGTTATAAGATGAGCAAGTAATAGTTCAGAGACTTAATTTCAAGTTCACAGATGTGAAAGGTTTCAACTATTCTATTAGAAGAATGAATTTTTATATAATCTGCTTGAATGTTTAAAATTGTGGAACTACACAGTAATTATCATTTTAGAATTACTAAAATATTGTTATTTAACTTTTCCATGTTCTTAAGAAATCAAATATTTCATATGCGTTGCCAAATTTTGATGAAAGATTTAATATTATTAGAAAGATTATTCAAAGATCCTTGATTTCTAATAAATTATCTGAATCGGAAAAAGTTTCTGAGCAATATTTTAAGATCATATAATTAATAGTGACCAATTGTTTGTATAATTTATAGTTATCAATTGTATGCAAATGCTAATGATTAACCTCGTATCTGTTCTTTATAAATCTAAATCTAAATCTTTTCTTCCTAGATCTTACTCGAAGATAAAAAGATAAAATAGAAATAACTTTTTAAGAATGGGGAAGTCAGTGGCTTTGGATCATCATCAAATACCCTGGACGTCACTGCTTTCACAAGAACCTCTAGGTTGGGAATCCGGTACATCCGCTGGCACATAGTACAATGAGAATTTCACAGGCTAAGTTTATTGAATGGAGATACAGAGTGGAAATGCGATGACTCGTCTATCACTTATAAGATCAGAAAGTAATAGTTTAGAGACATGATTTCAATTTCACTGATGTGAGAGGTTTCAACAATTCTATTAGAAGAATGAATTTTTATCTAATCTGCTTGAATGTTTAAAATTGTGGAACTGCATAGCAGTTCTGGTTTTACAATTATTAAAATATTATTTAACTTTTTCGTGTTCTTAAAAATAATCAAACTTTTCATACGCTTTACCAAATTTTGATGAGAGTTCGTATAGTATGTGAATACTTAAAATTGTTTGCTGTTCACCAGCGTTTTTCGTTGGTACATTTTGTATCTCATTCAACAAGATAATTTGATTTTCAATATACGTTTCATTAAATTTATTAGTTTCTTGTAACTATAGGAGTAGTATTTGGTTATAGAAATCAAATGTCTCATCAAAATTAAGCGGACATTTTGGTTTTCAAAAAATATTATATCTTAGTATAAAAAATATATTATCTTAGTAATACAACGTTCTTAAGATTCTCTATATTTTAAAATTCAACAGTACCAAATTTCGTTCATCCTTTCTTAAAAATTTTCCCTGAAATATTGAAATAATATTGTTGTGTAAATGCATACAGTGAGCTATGCGTCTTTTTTTAGCGATTTCAGTGACGAAAAGATTCAACTGTAGTGTTGCAAAGTTTATAAAAGTCAAATAACTTTTATACAGTTACAAATATCATAGTACTTTAGCTCTGATCTTGCCTCCATCCCTGGTGCTCGAAATGGGCGTCCATAACTGAATTCTGCATATTAATTAAAACTTTTCCTGCCTTTCTATCAGCGTGGAAAGCACTGTTTCTAAAGCCATGAATAATGTTGATTAGTAAAATATGATTGAATTCATTTTGTCCTATACACACAGGATAAAAAATATATTCACTTTTGTAAATGGCTTCTTCATCCAGATCTGAAATTATTTTGGAGAAGTCTCATTTTTTTTTTATCATATTAGCAATATCATGCATGAAAAATATATTCTATAAATATTATTTCCTACCAAATCAATAATACCTTTAAGCAATGTTGGTAAAGAAATTTCAAATCTTGCTATGCTGATGGCTCGTGTTTTCCTCGTGTCTTCCGAACTATTATCCGATCTGTAACGGAATGCTGAAATGTCTAATTTGGCTCTGTTCTACTTTCCTGTTTCAGACTCCATTCGTTTTCACAAGCAGAGAGTAAAGTTTGGAAGTTATTCTTAGATTTTATTATAAAACTGTAGAAAGGCAGCAAGTTTTGTGTATGTAATGTTCTCCAGTAGTTTATTCTGGCATGCCCATTGTTTTTCCACAGTTATCTCTCACCTGAAGATTCACACAAAGAATAATCTCCATCTTCCATGCATGGAAATAAGCATTCTTTATCATAATCCTTATGGGAGTTTTTCAGACTCTGAGGGTCGCCTTTCAATCAATATCACCAATTATGTCATGTGTCCTTTTTAATCAATTCTTGAAACATGAACCATACCGCACATTTATTATGGAAGGTGACAATGGAAATGACCGTCTCCATTCTTTTACTTCTGTGGTCTCTGAAATTTGTCGGGGGGACTGAATTATATCATAATGTGCTCAAATATAACTTGAATAAGAAAAATCATGTTACGCATGGGCATCGCGTATCTTTTGAAATTATTAGTTTCTCCTTTGTAAAAACACATTTTAAGGAAATTCACAGAGTCAAGGGATTTCTTTCCAATTTTCATTAGAGCTCTCACTTATCATTATTTGAAAGGAAATTCCGCAAATCTATCACTGAATTCTTGCCTTGATCCTTTGCTTTTTCTGAAATACATTCAGCCGTTAATCAGCAATACCTTTTTCTTCAAAAAGCCGGAACATGGACACAAAGAATGAAATTTAACACTGTTAAATGACACCGAAGTATCATCTGAACTAGATTTCACATTGAAAATTCATACGACACATGAGACGCATCGAATGCTCAAAAAATTCAACAGAATGTGTATCCCTCAAAAAATATCGACTGATGTATTTTCACTCCGGCTTATAATTATTGAAGGAAATCCATGTTTTAAAGACTTTCAAATAGGAAGGTCATTGGTATTTTTTGTAGTATTTAATGCCGACTTCCATTTTCTCTTTTCATGCTTGTGTTACTGATACTGCTGTCGCCGATTTATTTTTCTAAAGATATTCAATAAATTTCGATTATAAATATATGCAGACATTTAATCTTAATGTGAGCTCCGATTTTTCGAAGCTGCTTATCTATTCAAATAATGCAGCACATACAAAAGAATCAAACTGTATTTTGTCATATTTCAACTAAATCTGTTTTTTGTTAGAATAAGACAGAAGAAAAGGCGATAGACTTTATATTGAATATTTATTACTGAAAATTGGTTCAAATTTTTTGAAATTGAAGAATCTATGTATGCTGAAGGTTTTATGTATATAAAGGTACTGGAACTTTTAATTCTGATATTGAATTTTATCTGCATGGTTTTTATTGTATGAATTGCTAGGATTATCATTGCTTGCATCCTATGCATTAGTACCACTATACATAATGTTATCTATTACATGTAATAATATTAATGCTACGACTGAGGTTGCTGAACACAGTTGTATTATAGCTTTGAATATGCGATATTTGTTTATTTTAAATTTGTATTTGATGTATAGTTGTTTCTCTTGTGTTGCTTTATAAATATGTTTTCATTCTGCTTAAATGATTTATATATATTTTTTTACGTATAGTTATAAAGAAAAATATTGTATTATGCATTTTACTAGTTCATAAATAGTTACTTTTGTACTTCAATTAGCGAGTTTTAAGCTTTGAAATGGTTCTATTATGTTCATACGTAATATTTTTCAGTAGGTTAAGTAATATCTTGTAAGATCCTTTTTTCCCTTCTTCAGAAGTTTATAAAATATTTTGTAATATAAAGATATATAAAATATTTTGTAATAAATCAGTTTAAATATCTAACTTTTAAAATAGGATTAAATTTCGGAATATTTTTAACCTGTTCAGATAAATATACTAAATTTATTCGTTAACTGCGTCCATTTAATGATAATTCGAACGTTTTTTAAAATATAAGAGAACTTTTCTTGAAATTTTTAAAAGCTTTTTGTGAGTTGGTTTTGATACCTTAACTTTCCAGTTTAGGATCCTTGATTGATTCGGCCGGCCAATCAATCAAGAATCCTCTGAATTCGTGAAAGCAATATTGAATCGCTATGTCTGATCAACATGGGGATTAATAAGCCTTGAACGAACTTGTAATTTAATCGTGATTTAGACCTTAGCAAAAATTAAATTGAAAGAATTTCTTCATTAATAAAATAATGCTATTTCTAGATAATAATGGATGCAGTTAATAGTTACAATGCAGGAGAGTTTTTTAAAATTTCTTTCATTAATAAATTAACTCTTATAATTTCTTTTAAATACTTCAATTTTTAAATGATCTGCGTCTTAAATATGCCCCTTTTCTTATAATTTTATCCATGAAATTCTTAATTTTCGATGAAACCATCACTTTAAATCTTACAACAGTAAACTTCAGAATGTTTTTCAAATTATTAATTTTGGAATTCGCATACATATCTTGGATTTTATTTTCAATGCTCTATATTTTTTGTGGATATTTTAATTTAACTACTATAATTTTATTCAATGTTTGTATTGTACCATCTTTATTCTAAAGATGGAATTTATCAAACAATTTAAAAATGATTTCTCTCTGCTGGTATTTTGAAAAATTATGCAATAGGGTAATATTATATTTCTGAAAACAATGCATTGTATTGTTGTCTCATGCCATGTAAGAGTGATTTTAAGATGCGATAGAATTTTCAATTTATAAATTTAAAACTAAAATGTATGATAATTAAGTGTTTAGTACTCAAATGTCAATTGACTATTTTATTTATATTCCAAATTTGCGGTACTTTCGATTCAAAATTATTTTTGTAATGACTCTTTGCTTACTATGTGTATTGGTGTTTAAATTGTTAAATAAAATTTTCTTTTTTATTATGCGTTATGTATTCATTTAATTAATCTTTAATCATGCTGATTTAAATAGACAAATGAAATGACCCAGTTTTCTAGTATTTAAATTTCCTAAATAATAGGATAAATTTTACTCATATCCTTCAGACTTCTTCACAGAAACTAAACCTTTTTTTTAACATCTCTAAAATAGATCAGATTTATCTACTTTTGATTTTTTTTTTAGGGTTTGTAATATTTTGTCAATATTCCTGTCATAGTATTTATAAATTCAAATATATTACGTGACAGCTGAATGTATTTCCATAATGTCTAGAAATAAATTCAGTTGTCCCAGCCAAAATAGGCAGCATTTCTGAGCCCTTTAGTTGTCCATCATAAATTTTGTTTACCATATTAAAATGTTACCTTATCCTTATGTTATCATCAGAGGGTCAATCTCAAGAATAGTTACTTTGGTTTGTTACACAATCTTCAACCAAAAAGATGGAACTCCTTTAATTTAGTGGTTGTCACATTTTCAGAAATTGGTGTTGACAGAATTGATTCGAAGTCACAGGTTTGTTCCAATCGACAAAACTGATTAAATTTGCTCTCATTAACATAATTAATCGGTATCTAAATTTTTATAAAACTGAAATGTTTTTCAATAATCCGATCCAACATGTATTTTTATGCAGATATATTTTTAGGAAAATAACTTATTTCTTTCTCCATAAAAGTTAACTTATCAGTCACTTTTTTTAAAAATAAATGAGATGCGAGTATCGTAAAGATTTCGAACCCAATTCGCTTTTAAAAGGACATAATTTTATGTTCATATATAATAATTAATCGGGTAGGAGAAATAATTTTCGTAGGATTATGTGCAATTTTATAATACAATTTATTTCAGAGTTGAACGTTTTCAATTACTTCAATGATTTAAAATAAAAATCTTTAGATTTTTAAAAATAATGTTGTAATATAAATGTAAATGACGAGAATTTTAATGAAGAAAAATTTAATTTGAAGTATTAAGTCCGTCATCTGATTAAAGAATTGCATGAAGGTACTTTGTTTGATAATGAAATAAGGCATGGAAATATTCTTTTACACCTAATACAAATATTGCAATCGTCGGTAAAATCTGGAATTCGAATTTTTTGAATTTCTTCGTTTCACATTTCCCCGTGTTCGAAAAACACATTTGGTATGTCTGTGACATTGATAACGAAAAACAGCTTTTATGTAGACGGATAGTCTATGCGATACATTTATAGCAGTGATTCTCAACCTGTGGGGCGCGCCCCCTTAGGGGGACGCCAGTACACTAATGGGGGGCGCGAGCATATCCAAGAGAAAATGTTATTTAAAAAAATTAAGTGACTAAAAGGAAACACACACACACATACAAAACAAAATACATTTCGACGTATTTATATTTAATAACTTATTAAATTAAAAACACTTACTAAATTAAAAACAAATTTAATAATTATTAGTGATTTCCTTGGGCCTGTCTTGCAAAGCAAAGTTTTTCGAAGGAGGGTTTGATATTAGAAATAGATTAAGTTCTTTTTCTATATTTAGCTGAGATCAGGTTTCCCATTTTTATATAATTTACTACGGTTACAACCGTAGTTAACACAATATTCAAACCAGGATTCATTTCTTTGGACGCCAAAGCTTCTCTATGGATCATGCAATGTGTCCAGACGCACTCTGGTGATTTTTGTTTCACAAGTGCTTGAATACTTTGGAATCTTCCGGACATAGAACGAGCACCATCGGTGCATATTCCGACGTAATTTTTCCATTCTATGTTTGCCTCGTTCATAAAATCATTTAAAATAGCAAATAATGCGAGTGCTGTTGCTTTGAGTTCTATTGGTTTGCAGAAAAGTAATTTTTCTACTTTTGACAAATCATCACAGAATCTAACATAGGCAATGAAATTAGGCATCTTTATTATTATCGGTTGCCTCATTGAATTGTATTGAAAACAATTTGTCACGTAACTTCGAGAAAAGCTGGGACTGTACATTTTCAGTTATATTACCAATACGACGAGCAACAGTATTTTAAGGAGATGTGGACTGCAATTGTTTTGAAAAATTATCTCCAAACATAATTTCTACAATCTCAATTGCTGACAGAATAAGCTATTCACCAATGATGTGAAGTTTTTTTACATCTAACTATTTTATATATAACTTTGTAAGAGGCAATTAAAGCTTTTTAATTCATCGACAAGGCTTTTTCAAACAATGATTTTTGCTTTTCATATGATTTTAATTTTAATTCAAAGAATTCTCTGGATTTGTTTACGTACTCACTATGAAGCGTTTCCAAATATCGTTTAAGTTTATTGGGTTTCATGCTGTCTGCCACCAACATTTTTGAGCAACTGATACACAGGAGCATTTCTTCTTCATTTACTTCAGTACTAGTGAACCCAAAATTTAAGTATTCTTGAGAATATTTTCTTGATTTTATTTTTGAAACCACGCTCGTCGGTGTACTTGTTGATGCTTGTCTATCGTCTAATACTCGCCTACGCCAGCTTAAAAATTTATCCATGATTCTGCATAAATCTGCTGCCGTGAATATTTAATACGGTGAATTGCAGTTACACGAAAATATATATAACATACACATTCAGAATAGATTCAATAGCGATAGAAAGATCGACTCGAATGAGATTATCTGGAATTGAAATTGGCGTCATAGAACTTTCTCCTTCTCCCTATGAGAAAACATTTGTTCACATCTGCGCACGCTCCTAACTTAACTTTTAAACTGACCAGACAAATTCCAGATAAATCGAAACTTCTCGCGAAACCGTGAAAATGCCCGACATGACGGGACGCAAGAGCAATAAAAAAGCATATGATTCTTGTTTTTTCAATACTGAGGATTGGTGTTGCAAAATGACAATAAATTTCCGTATTCTTGGTAATTTGTAAAGTTTAAAATTAAGGTTAAAGTGTAGGTTTAGCGCCAAAATACTCAAAATACATTATTATTGTATACATTTTATTGGATGCGGTGTGAAGAGGGGGGACGTGATTAAAATTATGTTTGAAAATTGGGCCATGAATACTAAAAGGTTGAGAAACACTGATTTATAGATTTCATTGAAATTTGGAGAAAAATCCACCAAAGAAGTCTTCTAGTTCACCTGTTTGAATACAGGCTTGCTCATTAGTTACAAAACGAAGAGTTAGATAAGCAAGATTCGGCGCATAGATTGAAATCTGTAGTGCAATCATAAAATTTTGAGGCTGCAAATGATTCAAAACAGACATATTTCTGATCAAGAATTATTAAATGATTATGGTACATTCAGAAATCTAACCAATTTGATTGCTCTAACTTGTCTTTCTTTTAATGAATCAATTATTAAAACTAAAGAAATCCTTGGTCTAAAATATGAATCTCAAAAAGAAACAAAAGTTTTGAGAGAAATTATTTCAAAAAATAAAAGACCAATTTTATAATGAATTTGTGTCGTTTTTGCTTCTAAAAAGAATCGCTTTTTAGGAATAACATTGAAAGAGAAAAAGATCAAAGTCAAAGTATTGGAATCCTAAAAAAAATTATAATCTGGAAATTGATTATCTATACTAGTAATAAACCTCAATGCTTGAGTTTCTGTGTGTTGGCTCTCTACAGGTCAGACCATTGGACCTAGAGCTACCAAATTTGGAACATGTATACTTTGGAGGTCGGGAATGTGCACCGCTAAACGATTTTTTCGAATTTTTAATTAGAATTCGAATTAAATAAAATTGAAGCGAAATTCTGATGTTTTTCTTCTATAACTTCCGAATATATTATCGCACAAACATGATTTTTACTTCATGTTAAAGATTTAAAAAATCAGCTTTCTAATGGTACCAGTATTTTAAGATATAACTTAAGGCTTCTACTTTTAACGAATTTTTAAAGAAATATTTTAACCATATTTTTCTACAATATATTTTGGACAAAACAGTAAAATTTGACGACAAACAAACAAACAAAAAATAACAAACGAGCAATGGGAAAAAATAGCTTTTATTAAAGTGTTGCCATCATATTGACAGAAGTTAAAATTAAACATTAAATCATCCATAACCACAAATTAAATGGAAAAAAAATGTAACTTTCAGCACGTGATTGTCTGAAATTAAATAAATATTAAATGCTATCTTTTCTAAATAAATAAATTCAAGGCAAATATTTCTATGATCGTTTTACAATACCTGTATCATTAATTCAATAAATCGGCTTTTTATTTACGGTAAACATGATTGAATTTATACAGGATACTCATTCGAATTCGGGCCAAATGGCTAATTTTTAAATTATTAGTAATTGGCATACGTATTATTTAGTACTGTTAACTTGGTATAAATGAAGTAAATAATTACATTTTATGCACCTTGAGTCAAAAAATGCATTGATAAATAACTTTTAGATTTTTCATACTTTGCTCTGTGAGTCATATTTAATAAAATATTATTACTAACATTTTAAGCAAAAGTTGTTACATCAATTAATCTTCTAAATCAAACATTAAAACTGACTGATTTATTAAAAAAAAGGAATATTATTATTAAATAGAGCTTTTTTTTTATCTTTTCATCCACCACCTTAAAAAAACATATCAATTTCAGACCAATCAATGCCCGAAATTACTTCTAGGCTGATAATCAAATGAATATGTGTTTGCTTATATGAATGAATGCGAGCGCGCGTGTGTGTTAGGGCACTACACACCAAACTATATGATCTATAAATACTGCGCTGAGTATGAGCCTATTCACTTTGGTAGATGAAAAAGTATACCTAGACGGATTTTTGTGAAACTTTCATTAAAAATTACGTTACATTTGTAATTTTTCTGCGATAATTTTCAAAAATATTTCAGCACAAAAGTGTTTTTAAATTCTTTTTAAAATGACTTTCTTTCAATGATAACAATATTTTAACCTATAAATTCAGTTTCAATTTTTCATGAATTCTTTAAATTATATTATATCCATATTTTTCAACTCCCACAAAATAAAAGTAGAATTCAACTTGGAAGATCGCATTAAGAGTGATTGCCATCACTTTGACGAAAACTCATACTGAACAATTAAATGAACTATTATTGCAAATATTAAACAGAGGAAAGTGTGATGTTCAGCACGCATATTAAAAGAAGCCTAATGTTATGGAACAAATATAAAATGCGATATTTTCCACATTATTAAAATGACAGCTGATGACGAATCAGAGATATATATAGTGCAATCAACAAACAATCGTAAGGCTGCTATAATAATATGAGCTACTTGGCTATCGAAGTTTAAATATATACGGTTGAGAAGTTATAAAGAGAGAAAGACACATAAGCATTTAATTAATAATTGTTGAATGCATTACTCCTGGTTAATCAGATGGTCGCCAAAGGCGCCTAGTTGTAGAATAAAATAGATTAAAAGGAAAACAGATCTAAAACAAAAGATACTAAAACATTTTTACACTCTCAAGATGTTTATACTAGACATAAAACATTATTATTCAAAAATTTAAAAGAAATATATGACAAATGTCAGCGAAGACAAATGGAAACTCGATTTATTATTCAGCAAACCAATTAGCAATTGTAATGATGGTGTTCATTATTTATTAACAGTTAATAATATATTTAGTTAAAGTAATTAGACTTGCCGATTAAAAGAAAGACTGCGAAAGAAGTCGCCGAAGCATTTAAAATTATTTTTAAACAGATAAAAGAAAACTATTTATAAATAAACATTCTCAAAAATTATTTAAAGATAATAATAAGCATTGGTTTACGACTGAAAATGTTGAAATCATATGTTTTTTAGTTTAATAATTGAATAAGTCTACCTATTAGTGCTAAGAAAATATTAATCAGTAAAGAATGAGAATAAAAAAGAGAAAAAAATATTTGAAAGGATTCGTAGGTTTCCAACCTGCAATCAAAACAAGTAAAAAGTCGTCAAGCAAAACACGTCGTTCTATCCGTCCGCCAGGTTATACATTCAATACTGCAATACTTAACAATATTAATGATTTGGAATGAGATATAAATCTTGTCAAAAATGACAAAGCTCAGAATATGGGGGATTTCTGCGTATGTGCGAGGCTGGTCGCTTAAAACGTGATTTAACTATATGGTTTTTTTGGTGTAAAATTTTAGATTTAAATCAGAAAACATGTCTAATTCTTCTGAATCTCGGCTATAATATCGAAAATGAAAAAAATAAAGTAAAACTAAAACAGGTAAAATACATAAGAATATATTCGTTGGTATCTAGACTCGAACTGACGACTAGCAAAAAGAAGCATCAAACGTCATGTCATTCTATCTACTAGGCCACCGGTGTTCTGACGAATAGCGTTACTGACCTTGACTTTCAACTATTCTTATTCTGTAATACACTATAGATAATTTTTAACTGCTTGTGACGTAACGTTGTGATTGCATTTATTGTGGTCACAGCTGCCGCCATCTATTGGTAGAATATAGAACTATAGTAAACATATAAAAAAATAACTTATTTTTAATTCAACCTTTTCAGAAATTGGTTTACTTCAACAAATATATTAAGTAAAAAGTTATGAAAAAAATCAAATTAAAATAGTAATCTGAAATAGATAAATTAATTCAATCACACATTACTTAAATTAGTATTAAATATTAAATATTTTACTTTTAATTAATATTTAATTTACTAATTTAAGTAATGTGTGATTGAATTAACAGATATTTGGAACAAATATTTAATAATAACAATAGCAAAATTATTTGTTATTCAAAAAATCGTGGATTATGCATCTCTAGTCTGAAAGCACAATGCTTAAAATTTCAATAGATTTCGGCGCATGCCTCAATCTCTAAAATTTCAATTAAATAAATATATACATTTATGTAAAATTTTATTCCAGGAGTTTGAAATTTCAACGATTTCGATTTAACTTTAAAATAAAAACCAATTATAATAATTGAAAAGAAAAATGTTTTTAAGGCCTTATCACACGGCAAAATACCGTCACACTTTCCGTGAGCAAGCTCCCTTTTTTACTCTCAAGAATTGGTCAAGCAACTTTTCGAACATGTCCGAAATCACTGTCGAAATTTTGGCTGCTAACGAAATTCTACCAATCATATGGAATTTCAATAGTGACGTAATGCGCCAAGAATGCTGCGATTGACGCCAACTTCTTTGTAAACAGTAATTAGCAAATTCCATCCTTATCAATGTTTTTTTTTATCAAATTCCTCCGTCTTTGGAGTAAAAAGTAGCTTGATTATTTCTGCCACTTTTTACCTCGATTTCAATTAATCATCATCGTGTTTTTAGTGCTCTTAAAATTTAAAAATGGCAAAAAGATGTGTTTGGTCAGCTGAGAAAGAGTCTGCTCTCATTCATCTTGTTCATGAGAAGCCGGCTCTATGGGATCCATTAGATCCATATTATATGAAAAAGACTTTTAAAAGGACTTTGTACAATTTAATACGAATCGAGATGGCCCGAGGATGAGGACCTCTTAACATCAGGTAGGTGAAATATTCTGTTTCTGGGTATGATGTGATCAAAAAATGTTGGGTCGATCCTATTTTAGCCCACCTCTGACGCCAATTTAAAAACTCGCCAAATTATCAGCGATAATGATTTTAAAATGGCAACCCTGACAACATCTAAAGAGAAATGCGGCAACCCTACGGAACCTCATTGGTTGATTCAAACTCCGTTAGAAAACTATTTAATCTTATTGGTACTTTCGATTACTTTTAAATACTTTCGATTTGGCGTGATTTTGAAAAATTGGCGAGATTTTGAAAAAGTCGCTAGAGGTGGGCTAAAATAGGATTTTACCAAAATGTTTTATGTGAATTCATTTTATGATATGTAGAAAGACGGCATTTAATAAATAAATTAGGATCTATTTGCCAAAGCGGATGTCAAAGAATCGCTTAACACCCAACACATCGGCGATTCATATCACTCTGAACCAGAAACGGATGGGTAACCGACGTCTGCGAGCTATCGCTCCCTTTGTTTACTATTTGGCGATAACCCTTGGCGACCATCCAGATCAAAGTAAGTACCTTTTTGAGCATACTCATTATACTTCTAAAATTCTATTTTTTTAAAAAAAATAGAATTATATATTATTATAGAATTATTTTTCTAAATTTTTGTAATTAATTATTGTTTTGTGATATTTTCTTGTTTTTGGTGACTATTTTCGGAACACGACTCCATAGAATTCACGCGCTGTTAGGCTTAGGTACTTGGCGTGTGCTTCGCGGAGTCGTTTTTCGCCAATAGTCGCCAAAAACAAGATGGCGGACAAGGAGCGCACCGTTCATTGGGAATTAACCATGAGTTTGAATTGGAAAAGAAAAGACAAGAAAATGAGTTTTTATTAGAACGGTTGAAGATAGAGGCATCGTTTGTGAATAGTGGTGTTGGAAGAGAAATGAGTTCTCAAAATAAAAGGATGCAAGAACAAGTTGGATTGCAAAGGTTAATGCATAACTTTGATCCCAAAGAAGGTGATATAAGTTTTTATCTAATATTATTTGGAAAACAAGCAGGAAGAGTGCAGATTAAAAAGGAAAATTGGGTAACTAATCTAATTGGACTATTGCCGTTGTAAATGGCGAATTTAATTACCCGGGAACCTGAAGAAAAGGCAAACGATTATGAGCACGTGAAGAGTATATTATTGAAAAGATTTAAATTGAGCCCAGAAGCATTTAAAATAAAATTTAAAAGTCATTGTAAATCGTCTGAAAATACTTGGCGAGATTTTGGAGTTGAGTTGGCGAATTATTTCAACGAGTGGATTATTGGATTAAAAAGTAATGGTTTTGAAAGTCTGAAACAACTTGTTATTGTGGAGCAGAAGAAGGAACAGGTATCGAGAGATATTCAACAACATTTTATTGATTATTGGAGTAAAATTTTTACAGTTGATGCTTTTTCTGAGAAGTTAGATGAATATGAAAATGCAAGGCAATATAATAAAGCCTCTTTGTATCCATCGTATAGAAATTTCCATCAAGAAAAACAAAGCTATTTTAATAAAAGAAATCATATCTTTGGTG
>JAPMOQ010035326.1:266943-332015 GCA_026543055.1 Argiope trifasciata | reverse complement strand
GAATTAAAATAGTAAACTGAAATAGATAAACTAATTCAATCACACATTACTTAAATTAGTTAATTAAGCATTAATTAAAATTAACAAATTAAATATTCAATACTAATTAATAATTTTTAATTAATAATATGATTAAAATAACAAATATTTGGAACATATATTTAAAAATTACAATAGCAAAATTTGTTATTGAAAAAATCGTGGATTAGGCATCTTTACTTACAGATAGCTTCTCAGTTTTACAAGCTCTGAAGAATATTAATAATAAATACCCTGGAATAATTACATTTATCAAGCAAAATCAGTCTCTTTCTCAAAATAAAATTAATTCTCTAGCACTTGTTTGGATCTCTGCTCATCGTGGTATTTTGGAAAACGTACAAGTGCATACTTTAACCCGAAAAGTGCACATGGAAAGTGAAATAGAAATATCCGGATGATATCTTTTGGCACATCAAAAATGATATTCTAAGATCTGAATGGAATGAAAAGGAAGTAATTATAGTAAATCTTTCCCTCACTTGGAAAGCAGCAAAGCTAAATATCTTTGATATCTTAGTAATCGAAAGATGGAATTCTTACTTACACGCTTTCACCCTGGAACCTTTCCCTCTCTTGAAAAGCTATATAGATTTGGTCTGACTGTTACGGAAAGCACTTCCACTGCGACTGAGACAACTGCGATTCCTGAAAATGAAATTGGAACTTTTTCGGCGAACCTTGCAATTTGTAGTGTTACAACTCCATCACGTATTATAAATCCTGTTTATAATTCTGAAAATAATTTCAACTAATTAAAATGGCATAGTATTTTTCAGCTTTTCTCTCATCCATGTTGATGACCGAATGACCAATTTTAATAACAGCTTGCTTTAATGTCAATTTTATACGTTCGATATGACTTCATTTTGGCGCGAAAAGAGCTATCGCAGGCGAGGTGAATAGTGCATGTTTATTTTCACTGCTCATGTATTTTTGATTGTTATACTGACCTATTTGTCAAAATGCCCTATTTGTAATGAAATTGAAGATATAGAACATATTCTATTTCGTTGTAATTTAACTTTCCTGATCAACTCCGAAAACGAATGAAATTGGACCACTATTTTTTCTCTTCGGTCTTTGATTTAATGAAGATGTAGCGAGTAAAACAAATGTCATCATCAAATTTCTTTAGCAGCTTTCCGACCCTTAACTTCTTTTGTCAAGTTTTGCTCTTGGTATTCTTGTACTGTCACATTTGCATGTGTTTTACTTCCCAAGTCATCTATTTTCTGTTGGTCGTTTTCAGTTTAAATTCGATGCATCGTCTTGCTTTGTGTGATATTGCCGATATTGGCCAACTTCTAATTTCTAAACCTTGCATCGTTTAATAGGTTAAGAAAAATGGGGATAAAGCGGCCTAATAGCAAGCACTAATCTCAAAGCACAACCCACAGAGAAAGAGTAAAAGTCTCCTCTGTGGTACTATCAAACTGAACTGAACTGATTTTACTTATATTTCAAGTTTCTGTGCTTTCTTCATTGAATCTCTGGAATTAAGGTCTTTGCTGCTTAAAATTCTAGATTTTCCAATTCGTCGAATTATCTTGTTTGCTTTAAGAAAAGAATTTTTACGTCATCTCATTGAGTTCTTTGATGTAGGGATCAATTTCACAGTCTATCATCCATATGTAAACACCCTCATGAAATTTTTTTTCTGTCTTGTATTTTACAAATATATATTGTAGTATACACAAGTAGAGTCCCGAGTCAATACATATTTATCCATGCGTATTCTAAAGGGATGTCATCGTTACATGTTTGAGAATTACTTTTCTCAGTGATAATGTATTTCTTTCATTAGATAAGAAATAAGATAGTTACGATAAAGAATGGTCATATTATGCTTCTGTCTTCGATAATTACAATAATAGTATTAAAAAATGTTAAAATAATCAGTAAATACATTTTTCTAAATTTATTTTGCACTTGATTTTACTTATCCTATTTTGTTAAGAAATGATAAACTAAAGAATTTAGAAGTTTCAGCCTCAAAATTTAATCTTAAGACAGAAGCAAAATGTAAATGAAGCGTAATGTAATAAGCTGAAAAATTCATTATCATGAGCTCTGTATGTCTAATTAAATGTTGCAAATTATTAGAAGCTTAATAAAAATGGTTTTTTTTTTTTTTTTTTGCCCTTGTAAGCATAATTGAATAAGGGGGTTGAGTTTAAGACTGTTCAAACACATATATCTATAGAACTATTGAATTATTTTAATTTGATTTGAATTATTAAAAAATATGAAAATTATTTAAAAAAATATATCATTTGTATTTAAAAAAATTAAATTGGATGTTAGCTTTGGAATAGTATTGAATTTTTTGTTAAGAAAAAAAGTAATTTTTTCTAAAATGTAACTTTTTATGAAGATAAGAATTCTATATAATATTTTAAGAAGTTTTATTCTTGAAAAAAAAAATGCTCCTTGAAAAAATACATATTTAGAAAATTTTTATCTAACAGTAACTGTCCTCAATTTTTTTTCAGCAATTACACAATTTTTAAATTATATTTTACAAAATATTTATTTTTATATTTTCTAGTTGCTCTGTTTCTTTAGCTGTTTAGTTGCTGGGCAACATCGAAATATTTGTAAATTAGTACTTTCATTTTCTGATGTTTTTTTTTTTTCTTTTATGAATATGTTGGATTAAAATATATCTTAATGTGCTTTTTTTTCCCTAAGTTCTAATGAATAAAACACATTTTTCAGAAAGGAAAAGTCAAATTAGAAAAGTTGTTTGCCAAACAGAATATCACGAAATTTCATTATGAGTAAGTAACGTTGACATAAAAATATATCTTTTTTCCAAATATCATATTTTTCTTCTGATTTATAAAATTCATTGAAAGTCAAAGCTAAACATTTGTTTAGAAGGAAACATACCTATGGAAAATTTCATCTTTTCCTTGGGGAGGAAATGATATAATTGTTTAACTATCTTTTGTATAGTACCAATAAAATAGAAATTTCTCTGGTGCTATATTTGCCTGGAATTTATTTTTATTTGTCTTTTATCATTATATTTTTATAGTATCAATTGAAATTACTTTTGTGCTACCTTTTTATGAATTTTTTGTACTGAAGCCTCTAATTATTTGGAATTCCATTTTTAATTATTTATTATTGTTTTATTATTTTGAAACTGTTTAGAAATTTAATTATCAGATAATTCAAATCCCTGTTATATTTTCTCTTCTGTTGTTATTCCACTCTTTTATTGATATATTAAATAAATAATTCAAAATAAATCATTTGTGTATTATAATTAATTTTTTTTAATGTATATGTTTCTTCCTTTGAAATGTGTGCTCTATTTTTTTATTACTAAAATTTTATAGGTTAAAGTGAAAATTAGTATCCCCTCCCCCTAAATTTCTCTCCAATATGGCAACACTATGGAACTTTTCTTTAAACAATCCTAATTCTGTTTTATTTATTACTTTTTACAATAGTTGAGTTGGATGTGAACTACAATTATTTTATCTTAAATGTTAAATTAAAAATAATAAAAATATATCAATTAATGATTTTAATTTTATTCTTTAATAGGAAATATATTTTATATATTTAAAAAATATTTTATAGGAAATATTCTTTAATATTCTTAGGAAAGGTTTTTTAAAAATAAATAATAAGATACTGCAATTCTTTTCTTACTTTGAATACAAGTAGAAAATTTTTATTTTCAATTGTCAGTATGTTTTTAAAAACGTATGAACTCTTACTGTACGAAATTATCTGCATTCTACATTTAAAGTTAACTGCAATGCAATTTTCCGCAGTTCTCGTAATTCTTTTGGTGCTCTAATGCTCGTTTCCTTGATAATTTGTTATGTAGGCAATTGCAAAAGAAGGGATATCAGGTAAATATATTTTGAATCTGCAGAATGGATGATGGGTGAGTGGAATATATATTTAAGAGTTGATGAAGTTTGAAAAAGATATTTTCTTGTATGTTCTATTACTTTTATTCACATAGTCCTTATATTCAATGTGCTAACAAAGCTACTAGATTCCTGTCGCTAGTAAAGCCATAGATTTTTTTTTTTAAGTTGAAAAAATTCTGCCTGGTGTCTTCTTTAGATGCCAAAAGGTATTATGTGCTCTAAATTAATTTTACACTTTAAGGCTTTATCCCACGGTGAAACACCATCTGCACTTTCATGACCACGAAAATGATATTATTTTAGCATTGGCTGACTGATAAATATAAAAAAAGCAGGTGTACAAGCAAGCAAGTTTTATGATGTGTTTATCGCTCTTCGTGCACTATTTCTACTAACTGAATATTTTCAGTTTTCTAATTTCATACGCATTGGAATCTATTTAAGATGTTACTTGAATTGCTCCGAGCAAAATGAATTTTGCTGAGACAGCATTATTATTCAACTTTTACTTACTTTTTAAAACTGCAAACCTTATTAACTTTTTTAAACAGTAAAATATTTTTTATTTCTCTTTTTACTTACTATGCTCATTTTCAGTATTTTGTTGTTGATGATGTTGTTAAATCTGGGATAAATTATTTCTAGTCATCCCATTAGCTTTCAATGTGTGCAAAATTATATTGATATTAAAGACTTTGAATGATATTCTGAATTTTAAAACATTGCATTTATTATTGTTATTTTGGAATTAGTAGTTAAATTATGAAGCTAGTGCAATAAAATTCTATTACATTAATAAGTTCCTACCTCTTTTGACATATTTATTTTCAGCTAAAAAGTTATTGAATTAATTGGAATTTAATCACTTTAACTTCAAATTTAATATCTAGAGTGTGTAATGCGAAGAATATAAAAAGGATTGTAAAATGAGACAAGTTGTACATTTATTGATTTTGAAAATGCTTTTCCTGCAGTTTTTCCTTTGAATGTGTTCCCCCTTCCCATTCCTAATAATGTTGATGTTATTGACATTTATTGTACCATTCAACTGGTTGTAATAATTATCAAAATTTGTAACAATTTCTGTATTTTTTGTTGTTGTATTTTTAGTAACTTTGCTTTTAATATTTGCAGCAATAATGACATATCAACAAGCAAACTCATTTTATACTGCATCTGTGTTAGTATTTTGTAAATTCCTATAAATTAATCTTATACTATCAGTATTAAATTTAAAACAAAAATATACTGAAAAAATTGATTTTTTTTAAGGGGAAGGGTGCAATTAAGCTTAATAGGGTTTATAGGTGTCATGAAAAGTGGTTAAATTTGAAAATCATTTTTAAGTTCTCTAAAAGTGCAGAGGAAACAAAAATAAGTAATAAATATTGTTAATTTTTTTTATTTTTTTAACACGCTAGGTTTTTCACCAGGTAAACAAGAAATAGTGTATATAATTAAAATTATTTCTACCACAGAAAAGAAGGAATTAGATAATTTCTTCCTACGTGGTACTTATCACAATAGTAGTTGGCATTAAACGCACCATTCTTGGCACACAACATCACTATAGAAGTTTCACACAATTGGTTGAATTTCGTTTGCAAATAATAATACTTCTATCAAAATTGTCAGCAACTTGGCATCCTTTGTGAAGCAAGGGGTACATTAAAATTCACTTTTAACTGTTTTATACTGTGAAATAATTTGTTTTGAAAATGTTGCTAAATTTAAGGTCTATTATAATTTACCATGAATTGACAAATATTCATTAAATTAGATTATTCTTTCCAATGAGAAATTCTAAACAAATTAAAAAAAATAGATAATTAAAGGATGTGTTTATGTTAGTTGAGAATAAATTTCCTGATGTTTTCTATTTTGATCGATTTTATATGGCGTGTTAGTGATAGTATATTAAATAGTGTTTAATGATAATAGAAGTTCATAATTAAGTATATTTTTGTTGGTTTGTGACTTTCATATTCTTAATAAACTTATACTGATTTTATAATTATTCTATGCCATGAGTATATATATGTATGTGTGTGTAATGATACTTTGAAATGTAATTCAAACTTAATTAATTTTTTAACTTAATACAGCCTATATTAACTTCAATCAAAAATGTTCTCTCTCTTGGTCCCATTCTACCTTTTTTTAAAATTATTATTTAACTAATGAAACTGAAAGATCTGTAAAAATTATTTAATCAACTGTTCACATGCATCAAGTGAAGGGGGGAGGGGAAGAAACTGTCTAGCAAAAGCATGTTTTATTAAAAGATTCTCTGACATTCTGCAATTCTCTTCTATGGGTTGATATGTGTAGAGAAATCACTATCTGAATCTTACAGTATTTAAATGATGGCAAAAATATTTTCTCTCTTTTTTTGGCTTTTTGCCATTCTTATTTCTATGTGGTTCTGCTGATGGCTTTTGCTCGTACCTAAATCATGTCCCCTGGGATTGAATAAAACAAAGTTAAAAATTCAAAGTGTCTTCTCTGCCTTTGGCTACAAAACAGTCATGTTTTGGCTGTCAGTTTTGAGAAATCCTGGACGTTGATTAAGATATCATTATTTCAATTTTTGATGAAGTGGTTTAAAATTACCTGTTTTTATTGAATTATGATTGTTGAATATTCATTAATTGGTCAGTTTTAGAGACTGAGTTGATTTCAAGTTTATCTCTCTTTGATTAAAAGTTAAACATTCTTCATTTTTGGAGACATTTATAGACTCGTGCTACATATTATGTAGTAATTCATTTAGATCCCTGCATTTCTATTATAAAAATTTTACAAATTAGCTGTTGGCCCTTGAAATGAATATATATAGTATATATACATTAAACCGTGTTTGTGCTAAATAAAGCTGATTTCTTTAATTAATAATATTGTAAAAGTCACAAGAATTTATTTTTATATTTAGAAAGAACCTATTTCATTTCATGCAGACATGTGTTGAAATTACATTTTTATATGTTTAATTTGCAGTAATTATTTTTTAATTTGACTTTTTGTCATCCTGATGGTAACAAATTGACAAAAGATAATTTTTTCCCTTTCGCTCGTAATGTGCTCATGCGGAGTAAACTTTATTGTTCATTCTGAAATATATTGTTTAAAAGTATAGTTGAAACATTTTGTTAAAAATAGAAGCTTAAGTTATATGTTAAAACACTGATACCATTAGAAAGGTGTTTTTTTTTTTTTTAAATCTTCAATTTGGTATAAAAATCATTTTTGTGCGATATTTTTGAAGTTATAGCGGAAAAACATCGAAATTTCGTTTAATTTTTAATTTAAATTCTGATTAAAAAAAAAATTTTTTAAAGCATTCTGAGGTGCACAGTCCTGACCTCAAAGATATTCATGTACCAAATTTGGTAGCTGTAGGTCCAACGGTCTGGCCAGTATTGTGCCAATACACACACATTGATCTTTGTTATGTCTAGATAACTGCAGCCTTCACAACTTACAGAAAAACTATGTAGATGCTATGACTGTATCAATTAATTATTGTTGATGTAATTGAACTATTTTAATAATTATTGGTGATGTAAATATTGTAAAATTTAATTATTAAACTTTTATATATTTGATAGCATAGCATTAGCTGAAATCTAGATATTCAGCTTTTATTTTTTATCTAGAGCTCAGCTAAAATAGTTTTCCAGTGCTGTATTCTTAAAGGAATCTAATACATCAGTTTTCATTGTTTTAAATGAATAACAAGTTATTTTAAATGCTATGACCTTTCAGTGTTGAAATGAGTTAATGTAAATTTAACATTGTAATAGTGAGAGAAAAAAGGGGGGGGGGGAGGAAAAATGATATGAAATGACTTTTGAGAAACTGGAGAACCAATTTTATTCATAAATACAAACTATTTTTGTATATATTTTGGAAATAATCACTGTTATTTTGAGACATCTATAGCAATATTTACTTCTGAAATAATTTTGCGTTTTATCATTTTCTTTAAAATTTTTTATTTATTGTGAAACTGAAATCTAGATATTTCACTTTTTTATAATTTGTAGCCTAAGTTTTTGTAATTTTGCTGGGATACATTTTATTTTTATCTATGGCTCAGCTGAAATAAGAGTTTTTCTAGTACTGTTTCATTAAAGGAAATTAATTCATCAGAATATATTATATTAAAAGAAACTAATATATATATATATATATATATTGTTGCAGAGATATTGATTGATATTTTGAATTCCATTGAAATACTTCCAAGTAATTATGATGCATAGCATAGCTAGTATATTTTAGACTGATTACATGATAAACCAATAGAATTTTTTTATGTTTCATTTTCTTCAAACAAAAATATGATCGATATTCAGGAAAGGAATGGTATAACGACTTTTTAAAAATTTGTATTTGATTTCAATACTTTACAATTAATCATAATAAATAGCGCATAATTGACACATTTTATACTAATAGAAGGGTGAAAACAATAGATTTTTTGTAATTTATAAAATATAAACATTGCACGGAAATCGTTATAGTTTAACATTGAGAAAAAAATTGGGCTTCCTTCCTTATATATATATATATATATATATATATATATTAGTTTTTACTTTTCATATTCTTTAAACTAAAATATGATGATATGCTGTAAAGGAATGCTGTTATGACTATAAGAAGAAGATATTACAGTTTTTAATTGTTATTATAACTGTATAAACATAATTTCACTGTTATTTATAGCCTCATTTCTAATATATATATACATATATATATTGACTCATCTTTGTGGGAAATTCTAATGATCTTCCTTTAATAGCATTTAAATGCTTATGCAGCTATTTATAAATTAGCATGTTTCTTTTTATTTGACCACATTTTATAGGGAAAATAATGTTAAAATTTTTTTACTCTCAAAAGTAGATTTCCATTAGGCTTTAATTAGATATTTATTGTTGTATTTAATAGACAGTAAAAGGGGGAGAAATGCTCTAAATTTAAAATTTTGTAATAATACATGTTGATATGCATGTATCACCAACTTTACATCATTGAATATAGTAAATAGAATGGGTTCTTTTAAAAATAATAACATCAACAGTTAAATTTAATTTTCAATTTTTTTATTAGTTGTTGTTACATGTATAAAAAAATAAAAATTTTATTTTATGTTTTATTCTATTTAAAATGCTGTTTTAATAAGTAAAAAGAATTCTGTAATTACAATTAAGAACAATTTTGGATGAATTTAAAATATTGTTATTTTTTACAATTTTGCACAAAATTTCTTTTAAGTTTAGAATTTTTTTATATGCAAGGTATTAAAGCTGATTGCCCTGGCAAGCTATCTTAGCTAAAAGTTTTAGTATTTCAATGTGTCAAAATTTGTTGTCTAAAACTACTTTTAAAGAATATATTTACATTTATTATATATATTTTTAAAATATATATTTATAATTTTTGGAAATTAGAGTTGGAGAAAGAGCAAGCTCAAGACTTTAATTGCCTAAAAATCCATAGGAATTTTAATGTAGTCCTGATTGTGTGCCTTATGTTGCACCTACTTCTGACATAGCTGGTTCCCATAGTCACTATTTGATATTTAGATTTATTCTGCAGTTTTCAATCAATTAGTGTTTTAAAGAGGGCATTTTCTACTTCTTAAATGAATCATTCATTTATATACTGAAAATTTAAAACTTTTTTGTTTAATATTTTTTCCATTAAAAATACTTCCATTTAGTTTCCAAAAATATATAAAGTTACTGTGGTATGAAATGTAGTATTAGTCTTTTTGTTGATTAACTAACATATTTTTTTACATTTTTAGAATTGTTTTCATTTTTATTTTAAATTAGTCGACTTTCAATTTATACAACTAGAATTTTCACATAAAATTCTTTTTCTGTGTTTGCCAAAAGGATTCTTTCAAATCTCAAAATTTCATTAAAATGGACAAAAAAAAAATTAAACTTAGTTACTGATTATATGAATTAATACTAATGAATATTACAAATTTTCTTTGATTTTAAAATTAAGGTAGCTTTTAGTATATGAAAATAAGTTTTACAATATTTCTTGCATATAATTTAAAGTTAAACTAAAAATGTCTTTGCGAATTCCTATATTATATTTATAGTTTGTCTTCTGTTGCTTATTTAAGTTCTGAACGGGCATTATCTCTGATTTACCTTATTAATGAAGTTTTTGAGGAAGGAAAAATTTTGGCTTGCATTTTTAAATACATTTCATAGTTCATTTAATCCATTTTGTTAATGACGCACACCAAAAAAAAAAAAAGCTTAATGATCAAATATAAGAAGTGTCTTTCATGTCTCAAGGAAATTTCGTAGAGGGCTAAACAAAGATTTCTTGCAGCATCTCAGAGTTCCATTGAATTTAGTTTAGAGGCCAATGATACAGGGTGCTCGTTCTAGTTTTGGCTCAGTTAATTTTTAAACCATATTATCCATGCAGTTTAAATGGGAAAAGGGTTATAAATGTGGAAAAATGTATGAATGAATTCGACCACCCCCTAAAAAGGGTTGAGTCGCGTGTGTGAGCTAGAAGTCGGACTTCTGCCCTCTGGGAGCTCAAGGGTCTTTACCCTCAGAAGCTATTGCACCCCCTTTCCGTGAAAAACACGGACACGACAACAACAACAACACTTATATAACTGTCTTTTCTGTCAAATTTTGGATTCTAAATTTTTATTCAATTCCTACTTTTATTTGTTATATTTATTTATAGAAGTTAGTTTTTGCACTTCTAATATTTTTAATTTAAATGCTTGTAATCTACAATAGCATGAAAACTGAATATTACTATTTTAGTGTAATCATCAATCAGTTCGAGTCCATTGATTAAACAATGCAAATGTTAATTTTTTTTGTAGCAAATAAAATGAATATTTTATAATTTTTTAGTGGAAGTTATTATTTATTGACAAAATAAAATGCAACTGACATAAAACAGTATACTTTCTGATATTTAACAAATTGAAATTATACGTCAATATCTAAAGGCTTAAAAATTAGAATTCTTTGTTTTGTTGAAATCCAAATTATTTTTTATATCAATTTGTGACTTTTTGATTCGATCTAATTCTCTTTATCTGATTTCTTATCTCGTTCATATCTTAAATTGTAATTATTTATTCTTATGAAAGTTACTGGCTATTATTCCTAGCAATAATTTTGAAATGTATCTGTGCAAATATGGATCTTTAGCAATTTCCTTACTAAAAATGTTCAAAACATTCACTTTCCTTTTAAGAAGAGATTTTTCCCTTGCACTTATATTTCTAGAAAATATTGTGTTTTAGATAGCTTAATTGATAATTTAATTAATACATTGATAAAGCAGAATTCTTCCCATGCGTGCATACATGCACTTGCAAGTTAAATTTTAATTTTATTTTGTGTGACATAAATTGTTGGAAAACATGCTTAAAATACCATTTAAAATTTAATTTAAAAAACTTTATATTAAGATATTCATATTATTGAAAATATTGTATTTTTAAAATTTTGAGTCAAAGTAAAACTTATTTGGTTCAGTAATATTTTCAGTTGCTTTCGAAGAAGTTTTGCATTATTTTTTTAATCAATTAAATCTGTACAGAAAATTATCCTAAATGCACATTTCTGCTCACTAAAGTATACACTTCCTAACTTTGGCAAATTAAGGCAAATGATCTCTGTCTTTGGATATGCACATTTATCTTTATCATAAGCATAAGTTTAATTGAATGTGTGTGTATCTTTCACTTTTGTTATGTAGCATTCATCCATTTTCTAAAGCAGTTCTTGTGAAGCACATCTCCATAAATGGTGTGAATCAAATGAACTTACCTCAGAAATCATAGTTAACAAACTTTATTTATTTTTGGGCATCAACAAATATATACTACATGAAGATAGAATTACATTTAAGATTTGATGCATGGGAATTACTGCAAAAGAACACATTCTAAAAATGACATCTCCACAATAGGAATCAGAATTATTTCAGAGTTTCAGCCTGACAGAACCTTTTTAAAATTGCATTCAATATTAATACTTTAATTGCTCCAAAATTCAGTAATTGGGTGAGTTGTCAAAGTCAATTAATTTTCATTCAAATGCACGGAACAGATATATTTATTATTATATTTATATCACAAAATAATAGAAATATATTAATTGTCATAAAATAAATATAGTTTGAAACTGATATATTATGAAAAATGTTCTTACTAATGTTATAAAATTTTAGAACTGTGTCATTCCTTTCTAATAACCTAGCAAATTATGTTAGTGTTCTAGATGTATTTCAATTTTTGAATAAGTCTAATGATTATCAATGTTTAGAAGTATGAAATTGTAATTAATATTCTTTATTACTTAGATTTCGCATCTGCATTGGGAGAAACCCTGATGATGGTAAAATTTTGAAGACTTTGTGGGCAACTAAAATGACTACTACGTCACCAATTCTTCTAAACAAAGAAAAAACAGATTTGAAGATGAGATGGTTTTAAAATTTACAAAACTAATTTGCACTATATGACGTATCTGCAGTGGAATCTGTCACCAGGAAGTAGAAGAAATTATTTATTCAGGCGATATTTTGAAAATTTGTAATTTTTCTTCAATTCCTTACTGTACATATATAAATATTTCTGTAAGTGTACTCAAAATAATTATTTTTTAGATAGCGAAGGATATTTTCTACATCTTACGGGAATCTAATATTCTGAAATAAAATAAGAACAATTTTTCCAGCAGTTGTTTTAAGGGAATTTTCAAATATGTTATAATTTTTATTTATTTATTTATTACTTGTATGAAATCAAGGTTTTATGCTTAGAGCTTGCATTTCCATGAAACATTAAAAGTTGCATCTTTCATTCATGAAAAAGACAGTTTTCATGTTCTCTGTATAAGCATCAAGGGATAAGACTGTACTTTTTTGTTTCACTTATCACTTGTATAATGGAGAAATCATTCATATGCGAGTTATGTAATAAAGTGTTTACTCAGAAGAGTAGCTTGAAAAGGCATTTATTAATCCATGAGCAAATTAAACCATTTGTGTGTGACATATGTAATAAAACATTTCTGTGGGAGAGCTCCTTAGAAATACATTTATGGTTGCACACGAAAAAGAAACCTTTTGTATGCGATGTATGTAATAAAGCATTTTCTCTACAAAAGTATTTAAAGAGACATTTACCAATACATGTGAAACAGAAACCATTTAAATGTGATGTTTGTAATAAAGATTTTGCTACCAAATCAAATTTAAAATCGCATGTACGGATGCATACAAATGAGAACCTATTTGCATGCGACTTTTGTCATCAAACATTTTTTGACAGTTCAGGTCTAAGAACACATTTACGGGTCCATACAAAAGAGAGACCATACTCATGCGATATATGTTTTAAAACATATTCTATCCGTTCAAGTTTTAGAAGACATTGTCAGACGCATACGGACAGGAAACGATTTGCCTGTGATGTATGTAATAAAAAATTTTCTCAGAAGAAAACCTTAAAAATTCATTCAAGGTCACATACAGAAGAAAAACCTTTTGTATGCAATGTTTGTAATAAAGTATTTTATCAAATAACCTATTTAAAGACACATTTACAAACACATAGTGGGGAGAAACCTTTTAAATGTGATATTTGCCCAAATGCATATTGTAGCAAAGGGGCATTGAAGACACATTTACTGTCCCATACAAAAGAGAAACCATATAAATGTGATGTTTGTAATAATTGTTTTACTAAAAAATCATATTTAAAATTGCATGCAAGAACACATACAAAGGAGAAACCATTTATATGTGACATATGTAATAAAGCATTTCGTGACAAATCATATCTAGTAAGACATTCACGGATTCATAGGAATGAGAAACCATTTTCATGTGATATATGTTTGAAAGCATATACTGATCTTCGAAATTTAAAAAGACATTTACAGACACATTCGAGCGAGAAACCACTTACATGTGACGTGTAATAAAAGCTTTATTTAAAAACTGAACTTATTGACACATGTTCGGAAGATGCATTAAAAACAAACTATTTGCTGTACAGCTTTTTTTTTTTTTTTTTTTTGATAAGTTGATTTAAAGAGACATTTTCATATGCATCAGATGAAATCATATTTATGTTCCATTTGCAACAAAGTTATTCTCTTAAAAGTAGAATTTATATTTATGGATCTTATAGAAAAGAAACATGAAAATTCGAATAATAAAAGTTTCTAATTGGAGGTTAAATTTAAGAGTATATGTCCAGTCACGTATGGAATAGAAAATGTATTCATTTGATTTTTGTGCACATTCATCTCATTTAGTGTCTAAGAACTCATCTCATAGTGAATGAATAAAATGTAGTGTTTGATGAAATGTTTTCATAGCAAAAACATTTCAATCTTCTTACAAGTACTGAAACAGTGTGCCTATAACATATGTTGTTTATTTTTGTATAATCTACCAAATACATTTGAATTGAAATTACTTTTTTTTTATCAATAAGTTTCTATCTGTGTATTTGAGATATGTGACAGTTTTCATCAATTTACTGTATCACATTGATGGTCAATAATCTGCCATTAATTAATATCTCTTCAAGTGATAAAATTCATAACAAGATTACTGTTTTTTTTTTTTTTAAATTTCTTTAGTATTCAAATGTTTTAATGGCTGAATTATTTATATGAAATGTGCTTTCAAACACCTTTCTGGAAAAAATGCTATATTTAAATTTTTTTACAAAATGCCTATGGAACCACATGCCTATTCAACAATTCTTAAACACCAAATAGACCATGTTACTGGGACTGGAAAACTATTCCTTTTATTTATTTATTTATCATTACTGTAGTTTTCTTTATTGAATACTGCATTTTGTTACATCTTTGATCTGATTGATGCTCATGCATTAAAAAAAAATGTTTTTACTAGAACCTTTTAAGGCATAAATATTATGTATTGCATTATAGATTCATCACTTTGATATCCAGTTTGTTTTGGTAAATATTAGTAAACTTTACCTAATTTTTCTTGATGGTGTATGCATAAATATTAGAAAGAAAATACTTTTGACCATTAAAATAAATGAATGCTCTATGTTATTGAATAATGTTTTGCAGTAGATATCTTCTTTTTTGATATTTAATATTTGTATGTGTCACCTTTTATTGTAATCCATCTAGTTATAAGTATGTTTGATAGATAAATAATATCCTTTATATTGTGCAAATTCATGAATAAAATATTTTTTAAATCATCATATTTAGACAGTATTTGAACGTGTTAAAAATATTTTATATGTTTTAACATTTTCAATTGTATTCAGACATAGTGATATAATGCTTTTATTATTATTATTATTATTGATATGTGCTTTTGAGCTTCCTGACTGTTCGAAAAATTCATTAACAAATTTTAAGGGTAGGACCAGTATGCAAAATGTCATTTTTATAATGGAATAAGAAAGCAAATGCGAAATGGGGGGGGGACATTACAGGATATTTTAATAATGAATTAAATGAAAAACAAAAAAAAACAGTTTACAATATAAAATGTTCACCACAAATTTATGGAATAACAATGTTTATTAACCCAGCTGTGTCAATTGTGTCTTTGTTTGCAATGCTTAAATGCTTTCTAGAATCCCCCCCCCCCGTTTTTTTTGTAGATGCAGGAAATAACCAATATAAGCTCTGCAATATTCATGAAAAATCGAAAATATCGCCGAATTGAGGAAAAAGCATTAAACTCCAGTCGCCAAATGGTCATCACACCGATCTCGTAATGAAGAGATCGGGAATTCGTTTCCGGCTAGAAACAATACGTTTTACATTTCGTGTAAATATTTAATTAATTGATATGTGTTTTTCATTATTTGGTTTTCCAGAAAATTCTGGACCTTTCTTAAGTTTACCAGATAATTGCTCTGGATTTTTCTTACTGTCTCGAGAAAAGTATGCAGGAACATTTCTTGCTAGTGTAAAAGCCTTATTTCTCTGTCATGGTGTTCCGAGTACAGAATTGAGTGAATAAACTGGTTCTGTCGTTTTTCTTGTATGTCCTTTAGCTCTATTTTAAAGTGCCTACGTAGCATTCTTTGGTGGAGACGCCTGGTGTGATTCCAGTCAGCGTAGAAACGAATTTACTCGAAAGCAATCGCCTCGAAGGCCTTGACTCAGAATCTGAACTTGATACACCCAGAAAGCCAAGAAAAATGCCCGTGGAAAGGGAAACTAAACGGGACATCCTGCCACCAACACAGGAATCCATCTGTACTTAAAGGAGACATGGGACAACAGCCAGGCAAATGGCTTAAGGAATATGACACAATTCAACAGATGGGATGACATGACTTGCATATGGATACTTCTTTCTGGACGGCGCAGCGAAGCAATGGTTCGAAAATAGTGAAGAAAAATTGACTTCCTGGGATGTTTTCAAATCAAATTTAAAATAGGTGTTTGGGAAAATAGAACTCTTGTGAAGGAAGGCAGAAAATGAGCTATAGTATAGAGCTCAAATATCGCGAATTCTAAGCGTGTTGGGATTATGCTGTCAAGTCAAACCTGATATGTTAGAAGTGAAAGTGCCTTGAAAGTTTGGTTTGGTTTGAAGTTTTTTGGCACAAGAACCAATATGAAGGTTATACTGCGCCAAACAAGTTTAATTCTGATTCAAAGTTTTATTAAAACAGTTTCTAGAAAAGTATTTCCATAGTAAAACGATGATAAATACCAAATGTCAAAACGAAGCCGAAAAAGTGAGTTCAGATTAAGGAAGAAAAACCTACAGATTTTAAATAGGCAAAAAGATTCTTATGTGGATTTTTGCCAAGCAACAAGGATAAAGTTACAGTTAGGGTTTTGAAGTAAAATAACCGTTGAGCATTAAAATATGGACATTCAATAAGGATATGATAAACTGTTATCCCACAATTACAGTGTGGGCATATCGGCAATTCATCGTTTAATAATAGATGTCTATGTGTAATTCTAGTGTGACCGATTCTCAGGCGAGTTAAAACGGTGTCGTGTTTTCTATAACTTAAAGAGGGCCAATTTTCTATGACAGGTTTGCAAGTATGAAGTTTGTTTAGAGTTTCCGAATCCCACTGAGTTTGCCAATTTACGTACAGATAGCTTTTAGCCTGTTTCTTCAAATCGCATGCAGGTATGGGTGTTTCTAAGAAACGAGTTGCTGATTTGGCACTTTTATCAGCCTTCTCATTGCCACATATTCCCACATGAGATGGTATCCAGCAGAATAGAACTGTAGAGCCGCGAGAGGTAATCTTATAAAATAAGTCTAAAATCTTTAAAATGTTTGGATGAGTATGATTCTGTTGAAATTTTAAAGACTGTAAAACACTTAAAGAATCACTGTAAATAATAAAATTTCCACTAGGTCTATTTAAAATTTCTAATAAAGCATGTAAAGCTGCAGTGGTCTCAGCAGTAAATATGGAACAACACGAAGGAAGTTGAAAACTGAAAATTTTATCTGAAAAAATCACAGCGAATGAGGCATTGGTTGATGTCTTAGAACCATCGGTGTAAACAGGAATGAAAGACTGATAATGAGATCTATGTTCAAGGAATATTTGTTGATAAACAATATCTGCAGTGTCCGATTTGCTGAAGTTTTCAAAAGGATTAAGAAAATAAAAGGTTTGAATTCTCCATGGAGGAAAATTGTTAAACAGCTGTGAGGATAATACCAGATGGTTCATATTTAGTTCTAATAAAATAGTGCTCACTCTGGTGTGAAATGTAGGTTCTAAATTCTTTCTAGCTTCTTGCAAACGAAGCAAGAAAGGTCGAAGTTTAAAATCGAAATATGGATGGCTTGAATGAGATTGTATTCAAAAATAATAATGCAAAGAAAGCATTTTTCTTCTGAGATGTAAATCTGGTTCATAACACTCAACATATAAACTTTTAACGAGAGGTGCGAAAAGCTCCAGAGCATATTCTAAGAGCTGCATGATGGACAGGGTCTATTTTTTTTCAGTATACTTTTCCTAGCTGAGCCATAGATCGCGCACCCATAATCTATTTTCGAGAGGATAGTTGCTCTATAAATCCTCAACAATGAAGTTCTGTCGGCTCCCCAAGATGTATTAGAAAGAACTTTCAAGATATTTAAAGCCCTCTCACACTTTTTTCGTAAAGAAGATAGGTGGGATTGAAATGTCAGTTTTTTGTCGAAAGTGATTCCTAAGAAACGAATTTCATTAAGAAAAGGAATTTTTTGACCATAGAACATAATTTCAGGGTCTGGATGAAGATTTCTCTTCCGACAAAAATGCACGCACGCTGTTTTTGCCGTTGAGAAAGTGAAACCATTTAAATCTGACCATTGTTTAATTTTGTTTACAGCCGTTTGCAATTGTCTCTCTATAAAGCGCATATGGTTTCCCATGCAGGAAATGTACAGATCATCTCACATAAAGATATCCTTTGACATATGGTGGAAGTTGGTTTAAAATGCTATTAATTTTTATAATGAAAAGTGTGACACTTAGAACGCTGCCCTGTGGGACACCTTCTTCTTGGGTAAAAGTATCAGAAAATTCATGCCCTAATTTAACTTTAAACTGTCTCAGTTGTAAAAAATTTTGAATAAAGATTGGCAAGTTCCCTCTTAGATTAAAGTCGTAGAGATCTTTCAGGATTCCATATCTCCACGCGCGATCGTAAGCTTTTTCAATGTCGAAGAAGATGGCCACCAAGTGTTTCCTCTGCAAAAAAGCAGAACGAATATCGTTTTCTAAGCTTAAAATATTGTCTAAAGTAGATCGTCCCTTTCTAAAGCCACTTTGAAATGGACTAAGAATTTTGTTTGTTTCCAAAAAATATATAAGTCGTCGGTTAATCATTTTTTCAAAGAGTTTGCAAAGACAGTTTGTTAAAGCTATTGGGCGATAGTTCAAAGGATTCGTGGGATCTTTATTAGGCTTTAAGAGAGGAATAATTATTGACTGTTGCCAAGAAGATGGAAAATGATGTTCCTTCCAAATTCTATTAAATAAATGCAACAAGTTTTTCTGTGATTTGTAAGTTAAATGCTGGATCATTGCATAGCTGATGTTATCTGGGCCAGGAGAAGATTTATGAACATTTGATAAAGCAAACTGAAGTTCTTGAAATGTAAAATTATTATTGTAAGGTAAATCAGACTGGGACTCAAAATTCAATTTTTTGTTCTCAACATTTTTTTTCAAATTTAAAAAATATGGATTATAATTTTCACGGGAGGATGTACTTGCTAAAGAAGAAGCTATAGTATTTGCTATGTCCTTTAAAGTAGATATAATCTGATTATTCACATTTAATATTGACACAGTATTAGAAAAAGGAGTACCTGAAGCCTTTTTAACTTTTTGCCAAAGTTCTCGGCTTGAGAGGGAAACTTTTATGGTTGAAACAAATTTTTGCCACGACATTCTACGACTATATCGTTGAATACGTCGAGATTCGGCTTTGGCTCTTTTGAATGCAATTAAATTTTCAGTTGTGGGATATCTTCGAAATTTGTCCCATGCTTTTCTCTGTTTCTTACGGGCTTGTTGACATTCACTATTCCCCCACGGTTTACTTTGCTTCTTCCTAGTACTCTTAGTCTTTGGTATGGATGCATTTGCAGCATGGATAATAGTTTGGGTAATTAACTCTATTGCTTCTTCGATAGAATAATGTTCTACCATAATTTTACTTATTTTTGAAAGAGCAGAGAATGTATTCCAGTCAGCTGCTGTGAATATGTACCTAGATGGTTGATAGTAATTATGATGGTTATGTCTATTATCAGTAATAATCAAAGGAAAATGGTCACTGTTGTGGAGATACTTGTCTACAGTGAGATTCAGAAAAGGTAAAATTTGGGGAGAGCAAATAGCAAGGTCAATTGCATGGAAGGATTTTGTAGGCTGGTGGAAATAGGTTAGTTCATCTGTATTTAGAAGGCATAGATTGTGATCCTGTAAAAGTTTTTCAATCTGTAAACCTCTTGCATTGGTGTCTGAATTTCCCCAAATGAGGCTATGGCCATTGAAATCTCCTATGATAAGAAACGGAGATGGAAGTTGTTGAATTAAGCGATTCAAATCGGTTTGATTGATGCATTCATTAGGAGGTAAATACAAATTACACACGGTTATCAGGGATTTTATATGAATTCGAACAGCTATAGCCTGTAAATTTGTGTTTAAATTCAATGAGATGGATGGGTGGCTATTTGCAACAAGCAGTGCAACTCCACCTGTAGCTCTATCGTTAACATGATTTTTGTAAGATGCAGAGTAGTTTGAGATATGAATGTTATCGCCTGGCTTCAGATGAGTCTCCTGTAAAGCAATGCAAGCTGGAGTATAGGTATTTATGAGATCTTTTAAGTCTGAAATTTTATTTTTTAACCCACGACAATTCCAAGAAAGGAAATCTGCCATTTAAGGAAGAAAAAAAAAAATTAAAGGAAAAAAGGCTTTATAATTTCTTAGAAGATACCGATTCATTCGAGTCACTAAAAGACATTTCTTCGTCAGATAAGTGAACACTGAAGAGAGGATCACTATCCGAGTCTTTGTCTTTAGTTTTTTTCTGTTTTTTTAAGAAGTCTTCCTGTGTTAAGGAATGTTTTGGCGGAGACTTCGTTTGGACTCTACGCTCTATCAAAATTTTAGCCCGTTTATTTGCTTTTGTTTCTTTAACTTGTTTTATTTGGTCGGACTTTTTGTTTGTTTTCTTAGTCTCAACTTTCTGCTTGGTGTTTGGTTTAGATTTTTCAGTTTCAGTGGATGCTGAAATATTTTTGATTGGAGAGTTCTTAATTATCGGTTTTAATTTACATAATGGAGGGCAAATTACTTTTGTAATGCTTTCGTCAGTCATTGTGCTTGAAGAAGTTACTGATTTCATTGCACTGCTGTAAGAAAGTGGTCTTTGTTCAGATGTCAACAGCTTTTTAGCTTCAAAGTATGGTATGTTTTTCGTTACTTTAAGTTCTTGGATTTTCTTTTCTAATTTCCATTGTGGACAGTCTCGAGAATCGGAGTGATGTGGTTGTTTACAATTTACACACTGCGGGTCTGCAGTGCATTCATTAGCTTGGTGACCAGAAGTTGCACATCTAGAATAGGTTTGTGTCCCTCTACAAGCCATCTTGGAATGACCAAAACGCTGACAATTATAGCATCTGATAGGATTAGGTATATAGGGCCGAACTTTGCAATTTAAATAGCCTGCTTTTATGCTGGATGGTAATTTTGTTGTATTAAATGTTAGGATAATACTATTAGTGGCAACCAGACTATTTCCTTTTTTCATAAAAATGCGTTTCACTGCAATAACACCTTGGCTGGCAAAGCCATCAAGAATTTCACTTTCTGGAGAATTCAAGAGTTCCTTTTCAGATATAACACCACGGCAGAAGTTAAGTGTTTGGTGAAGTGTCACAGAAACGGGATGATTTAAAAAGGATTTAGCTTGTAAAAAAGATTTGGTTTGAAGAGCAGAACTTGTTTCGATCAATAGGTCACCCGACCGAAGTTTTTTGACCGACTTTGGACTTCCGCCAATACCTTTCAAAGCTTTTTCAACGGCAAAAGAAGATTAACCAGACAGTTTTCCATCAGGGATGGAGAGAATAACGAAACGAGCAGTTTCAGAAAACGGTTCAGTGTCAGAAGTGAAAAAACCCATAAGAGTCAAATAGAAATTCGGGCCCCGACGGCACCGCCCACCACGGAGCCCAACTAGGGATGGCAGCCACCGGCTCTAGACATTCCCAGCCTCGGCGCTTACCATGGTGCTAGCCAGAGCCTATACGCTAAAAATCACCCCCGGGGACAGTGACCACCCTTAACGCCAAGCCCAAGGAGTAACCCCTTCGCTTGATCCCCTTGAGCAGCCCAGTCAAATGTCTGGGATACCAGCCGATTGATACATCAGGGTTCACCCGTCTGATGGGTCGCCACGCACGGCAAACACGTGGGGTTTTTGGCTGTCCATGAGAAGCAAGAGGCAAACAGAGCGGCGACAGCTTTTCATGGAGAGCTCCCTCGCTTACCGTCGAGGGATGGAAAAATGAAGAGAGAAAAAAGGGAGGAGAGAGCGGGGAGAGTAAGAAGAGAAAAAAAAATAGGGGGGAAGGGAAGAAAAAGAATGAAAGAATGAAAGATCCCTGGGTACCTCGGGATTGGGACACCCGTATCCACCTAAAGGAGGTGGGCCCCTGAGGGATCTATTTTTAGGAAATTTAGTTTAAAGCTGAACACACTACTGACGAATCTAGAGCTATATTAGACATGACCTCAAAATTGCTTCAGGGAAGGATCCTTCTGTAAGTGAAATATGTGACACTTTGGCTCACATAATAGAACAGATATGGTCAATAGCTTCTATTCCCGTTGCTCCTAGTAAAAAAAAAATTTCACAAATGATAAAAGTTTTACCAAGTTAAATGCAGAAATTTATTGAAGTCTAAAAGTAGAAAACATCCAGATAAGTTTTATTTCTACCTCGCATAATTTAGAGAAGAAGCTAGATGTTTTTTCGATATTGCTGACTTGTATAAAAAAAGTGCTAGTTATGAAATAAAATGTTCTAATTTCTAGAAATTGGTTATAGGTAATACTGATATTGCTACCACAAGTGCTTTAAGGAAGAGTAGAGGAACGGCAGATAATAGTTAAGTTTAATCAAGAACTGAAAAAAGATAATAGTGCATCAGACACGATCACTGGTGACAGTGACAATGCTGAAAATCAGCAGTATTCTTTACAAAAAGAGACACGGCAACCAGTTCCATCAAATAGATAAAGAGCGATACAAGTGCCTGAGTGGTTTAATATTAAATACAGAATGTGCGGTTTAATACTTAATACAGAAAGTATCTGAAGCTGAACCAAAAAGTATAGGAGATTCGGTTATCGACTTTCCCTGGCTCATTTTCTGTGATCTCTGATAATAATCGTCACCTACTGAAGAAAGTTATGTGTCTAAGAACTAGCAATATTCTTTTAAAAATCGCCAATGGAGATTAGGTGAGAAAAGGTTGGAAATGTTCTATTTGTTTCGAAATCAATGGTCAACCACAAGCCTTTGAATTTATTGTTTTGCCGCAATGCAATCACGCTGTCGTTCTTGGTTTGGACGTTTTTGGGCGCTTCTCAATTTGTTATTGTTGTGACCGTTCGAAGCTCAAGACGTCATTCGAGAATTCCAAACTCCAGCTCTTTATTCACGTTGGAAGTTTGTACAGTATCTGCTGGTTCTATCGGAAAGATCACAGTCTTAGGCTTAACTTTCGAGTGATAAGGCTTGCTGGCTGTTGCAATGAGTCATTAATGTAGATTGGTTGCTCGGAAATTAATGTAACGCGCAACTTGCAATGTATAGCTTTATGCTTTCTATAAAGTTTTCTCCAATTCTTTTAGTTTTCAAATAATTGTAAAGGCAGCGAGTGATAGAGCAAGCAGGCCTTATCTCCCTGAAGTCACGTCTGAAAGCATTATCACACGGTGAAATATCGTCCGCATTCTTCTTCAGCAATTTTCCGTTCCTGCCCTCAAAAACCGGTCAAGCAAGTTTTTCGTCATTGTCAGTTTTTTTAACCAGTTTGAAAATGCCGATGATAGTGACTGAAATAATGTCTGCAAACGAAATCCAACCAATCATGTGAAACTTTGATAGTGACGTCACTGTCGTTGTCGCTTGCTGAAGAAAAGTGCAGGAGATATTTCGCTGTGTGATAAGGCCTTTTATTCCGTTAGAACCTTCAAGCTATCGAGGTAATTATAGTGGGAAACATGATATTCCTCTTGAACAAGGAAGTTATCGCAATCGCCTGTTATAGTTTCTCCTTGATGGTAAAACCCAACTTTGGGTTGCCAATGGACTAGGGGAACCTCAGATTTTCTCTCAGGGCATGTGCATCGGGTATGCCAAACTCTTAAGAAAAGACTGCTTAAATATCATTGACAGAGGATCGTCTTATTCCATGACCCCTTTAAAGGCAAAGTTGGGTGTCATCGACTGCTCCACGATGATAGCTCCAGATTTAAGGATCGACTGAAAAGAAGGCAACTTTCATCTACTCCAAAAGTTTCCAGAAATTTTCAATCAAAAAAGGAAGTCAATTTAATGTTAAACTTCGAAATAAACACAAGCAACCACTTACCTACCGTCAAACAGCTTACATTATGTCTCCGTCTGAACACCTAGAAAGATGAATCTTTCAATCCTCAGAAAGTCCGTGGTCATATCCAGTCGTCGTGGTAAGGAAAAATGATGGAACCTGCGGTTATTGTGTTCATTACAGTGGCTAAACAAAATAACCAATAAAGACTTTTATCCAATGCTGCGTATTGATGACACATTGGATTGTCTGAAAGGGGCAAAATATTTTTCTTTTATGGATCTCTACTCCTGTTATTGTCAAATATAAGTTGATGAAGTCGATCGTAAGAAAACAACATTTCTAACTCCTGAGCGTTATGCAATTCTGCTGAGTGATGCCATTCCGCTTATACAACGCTCCTGCAACATTAGAAAAGATTATGGGTAATCTTCTGCGACATTGAAAATGCACAATGTGCCTTCGCTACTTAGGTGACATTGTGATGCTCTTAAAAACATTCGCTGAACATCTTCGGAGGTTGAATACCATCCTTTAATGTAAACAGAACGCGGTTCTTATCCTTAAGAGCTGATCCATCAAAAGGCTCTTTTTCACCTTTTCAGCAATCACTTCCATTTCAAATGTCCATGATGGACGGGCACGAGAAAAGGAAGCGTGCGAACCTTTGCAATTGAAGCATTTTTCCTGTACGGTACAGACAGAGTTTTCATGGCCGTTTTCGCACAGTGGCGCAAATTAGAGATCAGCGGCAAGAAGCTTTGGTGTGCTAAAACGCTGACACTTGAAACATCGCAAGGGATTGGGGATGTAAGTCCTAACGGTCAGTTTCATCCAACCAGCTTTAACGCACTCCGGTATTTCAGACGAATGAAACGTCAAGATCAAATACTTAGTTTCAAAGAGTCGTCCATCTTTTCGTATTGTTATACAGCGCACACGAGTAACCCCTTGACTTTTCATATCCTTGGTTATTTCAGCAACTGGAGTGTGAAAAATTTCCCCGCAAGATATTACTTCTCTTGAGAAGTTTAAAGTCATATGTTGCACTCACGGTCATTGGAATGGATGCAATGTTTGTCATTTTTAAAATCTGGTGAGCTTTTTTTTGAGAGAGAACCTCAATGAGCAAATTCCCCGAACGTAATTTTCGAACAGTCGATTCTGTTCCAAGATGTGCCGATATACTCTTTTCAACTAAAAAAAATTGAAACGGAATGAAATGTAACCTTGGTAGAAACCCTTTTCAAAGTAATAAAAAAAAAGAAAAGAAAAAAAACTCGTCGAAATATTTTAACGGTGATAAATCGTGTTGCATTTGATGCCCACTAAAGGGAGTTTAGTTCTTTTTGCCCATGCACAAAAGGTCAAAGATTCAGGTCCCGACGGCACCACTTACCGCCGAGCCCTAAAGGAGTTGTAAAAACTGGCTCTGATTAAACTTATAATAGGGATGACCAAGGTTTGATAAAATTTAAAAATAATAAGAGACAATGTCTGCCTTCTGATGTGTAGAGAAAGCCATTACATTCTATGCACAAATATTGTACAGGTGATGTACTAAATGCCCCCGAACACAATCGAAGTGCAGTATGATGGACAATATCCAATTTTTGGAGAATGCTGTGTCTGTGTCTGACCATTGACATTGCAGCCATACTCAAATTTCTATAAAATTACTGTTCTGTAAATGCAAAGTAAAGATAAACAGTTGGCACGCCATGAGATTGTATAAAGAACCTTTAAGATATTGAGATCTTTCACATTTTTTTTCTTCTTAAATAAACTATATGAAAGACAAATATAAGCATTTTATCGAAAATTAGATCTAACAATTTAATCCCATTATGACATTTTAGGTAAATCTCTGGTTCAGGGTGAAGGCTACGTTTCAACAGAAATGTACTGCATTTGCTTTTTCAGAAAGGAATGAAAACCCAATCTTGTCACACCAACTTGTGAGATGTTTGATTGCAGTTTGAAGTGCTTTTCTCTAAAAGTCATTCTATCTCTAGAGCAAGAAGTACGTATAAATGGCATTTTACATATAATGGTAAATGGTCTAAAAGGAGTTAATTTTTAAGCAAAAAGAGTCACACTCAGGACACTTCCCTGAGGAACTCCTTCCCCATGTGCAAACACATCTGAAAATTCTGAGTCCATCTTAACTCTAAAAAGATCTTACCTTCAGAAAGTTTTTTATGAATATAGGCAAGTTTCCTCTTAAATTACAATTATAGAGGTCATTCGTGATGCCAAGGCGCCAAGCTGTATCATAGGATTTTGCGATATCAAAAAATAGTGCTTTCTACTGAAAAAAGCATTTCGCACATCAGTTTCCAGAATCAACAGGTGCTCCATAGTTGATTATCCTAGTCTGAAGTGACTTGGAAAAATTTTGTTCTTTTCCAAATAATTTCATTTTGTTCTTTTCCAAATAATATACAAGTCCACGATTAACTATTTATTCTGTTTGCATAAACAGTTGATAAGGGCAATCAGCCTATAGCTGGAAGTGCCCGAGGGATTTTTACCAGGTGTCGGAAAGGGTATTATTACTGCTTCTTTCCAGGCAGTGGGAAAATATTATTCTAACGAACTTACAGGAGCTGTATATTTGAATTCCTACTCATAAAATATGAAATAGAAATGTTATTTTCATTTTTTATATTCGCATTGTCCACCAATTGGATTAATATTAACAGCCCATGAAAGCTAATGACTCATCGAATTTGCAATAAAAATTACTTTAACTTTCACCCCTGTTGAATTCTTGTACGTGATTATAGGCATTTATTCGATTGTTAATATGCTAATAATATCCTCATATTTCAATTGTTATCAAACAAAAAATATTATAACAGTCACTTCTGTTATTGTTGTCAACAACAATGAAATTTTTGAATACTCAATAAAATAACAAGTTGCGAACAGTGTAACAGAAGGAACAATGAAAACATTCACTTTTGATTTCTCTTAAAATTCATTTATTATTTTACAATTTATCGTTGTGCGACTTTTTCTTGTTCCGAGCAATGATTGGTGCGTTTTATTTATTTTTTTCAATGAGGCTACGGCCATCGTTGGTCCCATCGTTTTTGTGATTGTTTGGTTATTGATAAAACATTCCCTATTTCCCCGTTTGCCATCTTCATGGGATCTAGTTTCTGATCCTGATTTGGATTCAAATGCGGTAACGCCACCTCATCCGCTTGAACCACGAGTCGCCTTAGTGAGCTCGTACGCCGTGTTTAGATTTTGCCAAGCACTGGACATTTCAGCTGAACTGGCTCCAATTCAAGTCCAGAAAGCTGATGCTCCGATAGTCAAATCATACACTGTTTATAAGATCTGCGGCGGTTTGAACTTGCCGGCCCGATTGGCTCCCATCGGTGTTCCAGTCGTAGAGTCATATGAAATATATCTGTTTTGCCTGGCTCTTGATTTGCTGGTGGAATACCAACAGTAGTAAGAGGCAGCTGAACAGCGAAGCTGCCGATAGTCTCCGAATACTGTTTATGTCTGATCCAAAGAATGTATGTTACCAAATGTTCAAAGATCGTTGTCTGCTCCATATGCTCTTTCAAAAACTGTCAGGTGCTTCTGGAAGCTGCTTAATATCATTTTTTCTACATCAAAAACTTTATTCAACTGTCACATGAAGTTATGAAACAAGCATGCTATCAGCATCTTAATGCTGCTACTAAAAAAAGATTATCTGCTATGAACTGCTGAATGACTGCTCTAGATGCTGGAGCAAAAAACTGCATAAACTTCTTGACGTTATTGCTACTAGACTTTTTAATATAAAAAACGAAGTTTTGCAGCATATTTTTTGTGCTGCGATTCTGAAATGAAACGAAGGATCTTTTTCGAAACAGAATTTTCAATTTTTGAAATATGTGACAAGATAGGTTCCCCCAGGGAAGGTAATTATTAATCTGCAAAGGTATTATTTTTGTGTTTTTTCTTATAACTTCCAAAATCCTGCGTATCATTGCATTTATAACAGTTTTTGTAGCCAATACTTTTGTCGATTGCTCCATAGTTCAATTCCAAACTATTGTCTTTATATATCTTGCACTAGGCTCTAAATTTGACAATGTAATTATGACCGGGCAATGAACACTTTCAAAGGATGAATCCGAAACGTAACAATTAACACCATGTGAAATGGATGCAGAACAAATTGTGAGATCGAGCAGCGATACTGTTTGAGTGCATGTAGGGCTCGAAGTATTAAGGAGCACAAACCTAAAGTTTTGAAGCCATTCTACGAAGTGATTACTTCTTCTTGCATACAGCCGACCACCCCGACACCACAGAACGTAGCAGTATCTACAGGATTTGTTGTGGTCGACTGCTGAATAAGTATTGTCCAACCTTACATGGACTGAACAGTCAAACTAACATTCCTTTCGGGGAAGTAAATAGCTGTCTTTCTCCCCATTTGCACTCTCTCAAACAGTTCGAATGAAACTATCCCTCTTTAACAACCTGTCCTTCAGGGTTTTGAGATGACTTGGTGCCATCAGTATTGTACTTAAATCATTATTGACAATCTTCAGGCCCTTCCTTAACTCTGAGATCTCCATAAATTCCATTAAATAGTGGTAAACAGTACCAACTTCTCTACAAATGCATTTATTTTTACGAAGTGATTACTGAGAAGAGATTACTTATTTGATACTCACAGAAGATGGTGAAGATTAAAGTCACCGAATATGAAAACAGGGACGGAAAAGGATTTGGATTTTTTGGGGTTTTATTGGCACAAGAGCCATGATGTTGACTATGCTGCGCCAAACTATGTTTTTTTTTTTTCAGGATTCAAATGTAAAATTTTATATAAAAAAGCGAAAACTTTTTTTAAGAATACTTAAATATGTGGATAAAAAGCTATTGATTTCAAAAAGGTGAAAAATTGAGCATGTGGGGTCTCACCAAGTAAGAAAGGTAATGGAGTGTTCGTGTTTTGAAAAAAGTGCAAACGCTGAGCATTGAAATTTGGACATTCTGACAATATATGTTGGACAGACATTTGACAATTACATTGAGAACACAGAGGGGGTTGTTCGCCTAGCAACAAGTGGAGATGAGTGAATCTAGTGTGCCCAATACGTAAACGGGTAAATACTGTATCTGCTTTTCGATTCGGTAATGAAGACCATGGTTGTATATGAGGTTTGATAATATGCAGTTTATTGTTAGTTTCAAGGTCCCACTGAGCTTGCCATTCTGAATAGAGGAGGTTTTTAATGTGCTTATTTATGTCACCCAGAGAAATAGATGAGATCGCCGGAATGCTTGCCAATTTAGCTGCCTTGTCTGCCTCCTCATTGCCCAGAATTCCTACATGAGAGGGTATCCAACAGAACAAAATAGTAAAATCACGGGAAGTTAGTTTGTTAAAAATATCTAGAATTTGGAAAACCAAAGAATGATTATGAGGATGGAGGTAAAATGATTTTAGTGATTGTAAGACACTTAGAGAGTCAGTATAAATAATAAACTTTTTTTCCGGTCTCTCAGAAATTTCTTCTAATGCATATAAAATCGCAGTCATTTCTGCCGTAAAAATAGAACAGAAGGAATGAAGCTTAAAAGAAATTACTGTATCTGGGAAGATAACTGCGAAAGAAACATGATTAAATGTTTTTGACCCATCGGTATAAATTGGAAGAAAGTCTTTATATTGTTGTCTGTGTTCAAGGAAAATTTGTTGATAAATAACTTCTGTTGTCTCAGATTTGTTAAAAGTATTGAACAGGTCTAAAAATTGCATATTAAGATTTTTCCAAGGTGGAAAGACATTTGTCAGATGAGGGGTCACTTGTAGATTCAGCAGGTTTTCTGAAAGGAAGTTTTGGACTCTTGTAAAAAACAGTGGTATGGACGACTTTCTAGCCGCTTGCAGTCTATTTAAATACGGGCGAATTTTAAAATTATGAAATGGATTATTCATGTTTGATTGAATTCTAAAATAATAGTTCAAAGGCAGCATTCGTCTTCTTACATCAAGAGAGGGTTCGTTGCATTCGATATAAAGGCTTTTAACAGGAGATGTCCTGAAAGCTCCGGAACAAAGTCTGAGTGCTGTGTGATGAACAGGATCCAGTTTTCTTAAGACACTTTTTCTGGCAGATCCATAAATTTCGCTGCCGTAATCCAATTTAGAGAGCACCATGGCTTAATATATATTAATCAAAGAATTTCTATCCGCTCCCCAAGGTGTAGATGACAAGACTTTTAAAATATTCATAGCTCTTTCACATTTTTTCCGTAATAATTTTACATGAGGGAGGAAAGTTAGCTTCTTGTCAAATATTATGCCTAAAAACCGGATCTCGTCTAAAAATGGAATGATTACATAATTTAATTTGATTTCTGGGTTAGAGTGTAAGTTTTTCTTAAGGCAAAAGTGAACACCCGCAGTTTTTGATGTAGAAATATTAAAACCATTATTATTGCACCATTGTGTAATGCTATTAACTGCAATCTGCAATTGCCTTTGTATAAAATTCATATTTATTCCGGTGCATGAAATATATAGGTCGTCAACGTATAAATGGCCCTTCACAGTAGGCGATAACTGTTTTAAAATGCTATTGATTTTTAAAATAAAAAGTGTCACACTTAAAACACTACCTTGGGGAACTCCTTCCTCTTGGATGAAGAAGTCTGAAAATTGGGACTGTCCTTTAACTTGAAATTTTCAGAATTTAAAAAAGTTCTTTATAAAAATAGGCAGGTTTCCTCTTAGTCCAAGATCATGCAAATCCTTCAAAATCCCGTACCGCCAGGCTCGATCGTATGCCTTTTCGATATCAAAAAATATGGCAACTAAATGCTTTCTTTGTAAAAATGCAAGGCGGGTGTCTGTTTCAAGGGCTAGGAGATTATCAGTGGTGGTACGACCTTTTCTAAATCCACTCTGAGATGGATGAAGGAAGTTATTGTTTTCCAGGTAATAAATTAGTCTGCGATTTATCATACGCTCAAGTAATTTACAGAGGCAACAGGTCAAAGCAATGGGGCGATAGTTTGACGGGTCTTGAGGATCTTTTCCTGGTTTCAACAATGGAATTATTATTGCGTTTTGCCAAATAGTAGGAAAGTTGTGTTCGCACCAAACACGATTGTAGAAGAGTAATAAGGTTTTCTCAGACTCGACAGTTAAATGTTTAATCATGGAATAGCTAATATTGTCCGGTCCTGGAGAAGAGTTGTGGACACTAGACAAACATGATTGCAATTCCAGAAACGTTAGATCGCAGTTGTACGGCAAAGTAGTCCGAGAATTAAAATTTAAGTTTTGTTTTTCTGCATTTTTTTTGTAATTCAAAATTTCAGGAGTGCAATTTTGGCTGTTAGAAGTATTAGCGAAAGTTGCGGCAATGCAATTTGCAATATCTTTTACGGATGAAATTGTATTTCCATTATGAACTAAAATAGAAACACTATTAGTGTGAGAAACACCTGAAGCTCTTTTTACTTTGTTCCACAGATGGCGACTGGATATTTTAGAGGTGATATTAGAGACAAAGTTTCGCCAAGAAATTCTTCGACTGCGTCGTTGAATTTTTCTGGATTCTGCTCTGGCCTTTTTAAAGTAGATAAAGTTTTGTGTGGTGGGATGTCTTCGGAAAATACTCCAGGCCTTTTTCTGTTTTTTGTATGCCTGTTGGCAGTCGGCATTCCACCAGGGCTTGTTTTGTTTTCTTCGAATGCCAGACGTTTTTGGAATAGAATTGTCTGCTGCGTCTATTATAGTATTGACAATATGATTTAATGCTTCCTCAATAGTTGAAGATTTAATTATATGAGAATCAATATTAGCCAGAGAGGTGAACTTCTGCCAGTCCGCTGCATTTAAGACATATTTAGGGGGGTGGTAAGAGCCAGTAGTACTGTGTCTACTATCTGTAATAATTAAAGGAAAGTGGTCACTATTATAAAGATCATTGTCAACAGTTAAATTTAAAAAAGGCAGAAGTGCTGGAGAACAAATTGCCAGATCGACTGAATGGAATGTTCGCGTTGGTAAATGAAAATGTGTTTTTTCATCAGTATTTAAAAGGCATAAATTATGGTCAACAAGCAGTTGTTCGATTTGTTGACCTCGTGCATTTGAATTACAGCTGCCCCATAAAGTATTATGACCATTGAAATCTCCCAAAATAATGAATGGAGATGGGAGTTGAGAAATCAAGATATTCAGATCTGTTTGAATAACTGTTTCGTTGGGAGGCAAGTAGAGACTGCAAACAGTGATCAGGGATTGCATCTGAACTCGGATTGCCACTGCTTGAAGATTAGTGTTCAGAGTCAAAGGCATGGATGGGATATTACTCGCTGTAAGGATTGCAACGCCACCAGAAGCTCTATTTTGCATATGAGGTTTGCTAACAATTTGGTAATTAGAAATATTATTTTTATCAGTTTTAAGATATGTCTCTTGAAGTGCAATACAGGTTGGCTGATATTTATAAATAAGGTCTCTAAGTTCTGATGACTTGTTCAAAATCCCTCTGCAGTTCCAGGAAATAAATGCAGCCATAAATTTAAAACTCTAAAACAGAAAAAGTGTAAAAACTGTCAGAAGCGGATGACTACAGAGGAAGCAAGGAATCGTCAACCTCACTGGTGGACATATCATCTTCAGATGGATGAACTTTAAGAAGTGAGTCACTATCTTCACAATCATCATTTGGATTTTTCTTTCGAGAATCTTTCAAAAAGTCTTGTTGGGAAAGTGATCGATTTGCATAACTTTCGATATTTTGATCCCTTTTATTTGCTAGTAGGCGAGCACGTTTGGTAGATTTGGATTCTTTTATTTTCTCCTTATCATTTGACTTCTTCATCATTTTTTTTATTTTCCCGAGCACTTTTTGCATTCGTATTTACCAGGGAAGAATTGTTTTTTGTTGATAAGGATATAATATTATTATTTGAAGATTTATTTGATGTCATTTTTTCATCTAATAAATTATTTTTAGAAACTGGGGATGTATTTCCTTGTTTATCACTAATAATAGTTGGGTAAGGTGGATTTGGGTGAATCTCTTGCACAGCAGTTGAACTAGTAGTTGCCTGTGATATGGCAGGGGAGGATAAGGCATTCTCCCAAGATTTTTTAATTGCAAGAAGTTCAAGCCAGTCACTTTTTTTAATTGTTTTTAATTCATTATTAACAGGAGTTTTTGCTGTAGTTGATGTAAGATTATTTATGGCAGAGGTTGTTTGTTGGGAAGGAGGGACGGAGGAATTAAGTGCAGATGCATAAGAGAGATTTGGTTTTGTTGTTCTGTCCGTGACTATTTTTCGAGCATCTGGGAAAGAGAGGTTTTTGGTTATTTTAACCGTCAGGATTTCTTTTTCTTGCTTAAAATGAGGACATGTTCCGGATGTTTGTTTGTTTGTTTGGTTTGGGTTTTTTGGCACAAGGGCCATAGATTTGACCATGCTGCGCCAGACTAAATGATTTCAAGGTAAAAAATTTCAAATTATTTGATACAATATAAAATTTGAAAAAACAAAATTGATTGATATAATTTGGGAAAAAAAAAATATTGTTATAATTTGGTGGAAAAAACTAAATGTGTGAATAAAAACCAATAGATTTTAAAAAGGGTAAGAGATTATCATGGGGCGATTTCCCAAGTAAAGCAGATAAATCAATATTATTAGATTTAAAATAACGTAAACGCTGTGTATCAAAATTTGGGCATTCAGAAAGCACATGTTGGACGGACACAGTACAATTGCACCGAGAACACATTGGAGCTTGTTCTCTTAACAGCAGATGACGATGCGTGTACCGAGTATGACCCAGTCTCAATCTGGTGAGAACTGTATCCGTTTTTCTATTCATTTGTGAAGGCCATAGTTCGATAGTAGGTTTAATTCGATGAAGTTTGTTTTCACTTTCAATGTCCCATTCTCTTTGCCATTTGTTTAAGAGAGATATTTTTAAATGCTTTTTCAAGTCTGTTACAGGTGCTGAAGTATTCTTTGAGGCAGTTGCCAATTTGGCAGCTTTGTCTGCTCTTTCATTGCCCACAATCCCAACATAAGACGGTACCCAGCATAATAAAACATTAAAATTTCTAGATTCCAGTTTATTTAAAATATCCAAAACATTTAAAACAAGGGGGTGATAATACTGAGGATGAAATGATTTAAGAGATTCTAATGCACTAAGGGAGTCTGTGTAAATAATGAATTGCTTTTGTAGTCTATTATAGATTTCTTCTAGTGCGTATAAAATAGCAGTTATCTCTGCCGTGAACACTGAACAGGAAGAATTAATTTTAAATGAAAACACATTATCCGGGAAAATAACTGAAAAAGATACACTATTGGCTGATTTGGATCCATCTGTAAAAATTGGAATAAAGTCAACATAATGCTGTCTGTGTTCGAGAAATATTTGTTGATAGATGATATCTGATGTGTCAGATTTTGTAAAATTTGCAAAAGGGTTTAAATAATGAAAAACAGGAATTTTCCAAGGAGGGATCTTATTTTTTGGATGAAGGGTTACTTTTAAATGGAGTTGATTTAAATCTGTAAGAATGTTGTGCACTCTCCAATGAAATACAGGAATAAAGGATTGCCTGGCTTCCGCCAATCGAATAAAATAAGGACGCAGTTCAAAATTGTGAAATGGATGGCTTATATCTGATTTAATCTTAAAATAATAATTTAATGAAAGCATTTGCCTTCTAGATTCAAGGGATGGTTCAAAACTGTCGACATATAGGCTTTTAATGGGTGAAGTTCGGAAAGCTCCTGTACATAAACGAAGAGCTGCATGGTGAATTGAGTCCAATTTTTGCAATATACTTTTTCTAGCGGAGCCATAAATTACAGAGCCATAATCAAGCTTAGAGAGTACAGTAGCCTTGTAAATCTTAAGCATGGAGATTCTGTCAGCCCCCCATGCTGTTGTCGATAATACTTTTAAAATATTTAGAGACCTTTCACATTTTTTTCGTAACTGCTGTATATGAGGCAAGAAGGTGAGCTTTTTGTCAAAGATAACACCCAAAAATCGAATTTCATTGACAAATGGTATGTTTTCTCCATTTAATTTTAGTTCAGGGTCAAAATGAATATTGCGTTTTTGACAGAAATGGACACAAGCGGTTTTCGAAGTAGAAATAGTAAAGCCATTATCATTACACCATTGATTAATACTATTGATTGCAATCTGCAGTTGTCTTTGGATAAAATTCATATTCTTTCCTGTACAGGATATGTACAGGTCATCAACATATAATGATCCTTTCACAAAAGGGGATAATTGTTTTAAAATGTTATTTAGTTTTACGATAAAGAGGGTTACACTTAAAACACTACCTTGGGGAACACCCTCCTCCTGAATAAAAAAATTTGAAAGCTCTGTTCCCACTCTAACCTGAAATTTTCTGAGTTTTAAAAAATTCTTTATAAAAATGGGAAGATTTCCTCTTAATCCGATGTTATGTAAGTCTTTTAAAATTCCATACCTCCAAGTTCTATCATATGCTTTTTTAATATCAAAAAAGATAGCAACTAGATGTTTTCTCTGTAGAAAGGAGAGACGGATATCAGTTTCAAGGGCCAAAATATTATCGAGAGTGCAACGACCTTTTCTAAATCCACTTTGGGATGGATGTAGCAATTTACTGTCTTCCAGGTAATAAATTAATCTGTTATTTATCATTCTTTCCATTAGTTTACAAAGACAACTTGTCAAAGCTATTGGACGGTAGTTAGATGGATTAGTCGGATCTTTGCCTGGTTTTAAGAGAGAAATAATTACAGCCTGTTGCCAAATAACAGGAAAATGGTGTTCTCGCCAAATGCGGTTGTATAGATGTAACAAATTCTTCTGTGACTCTATTGTTAGATGTTTGATCATGGTATAGGTGATATTATCTGGGCCAGGTGCAGATTCATGCATCTTTGAGAGACTTGTTTGAAATTCCTGAAAACTAAAATCACAGTTATAGGACAGATTAATCTTAGAATCAAAATGCAATTTTTGCTTTTCTGCTTTCTTTTTGTTCTCTAAAATCTTACGGGGGCAATTTTCACTACTGCATGTATCAGCTAAAGACGAGGCGATGGTATTTGCAATGTCTTTTAGGGTGGATATTGTTTTCCCTTTATCAACTAAGACAGAAATAGTATTCAATTGAGGGACACCAGAAATTTTTTTAATTTTATACCAAAGTTTTTTGCTAGATATAGTTGATGTTATGCCAGAAACAAACTTCTGCCATGACGCTCTGCGACTAATTCTTTGAATTCTTCTGGATTCCGATTTAGATTTTTTAAAAATGATGAAATTTTCAGTTGTAGGACGCCTGCGGAAAGTATCCCAAGGCTTTCTTTGTTTCTTATAAGCCTGTTGGCAGTCAGCATTCCACCATGGTTTATTTTGTTTTCTATAATTACCAGTCGTCTTGGGTATTGATTTATCTGCTGTTTCAATTATGGTTTTGACAATATAATTAAGAGCATCGTCTATAGTGGAAGATCTAATTATTTCAGAATCAAAATTTACTAGTGAAGTAAATAGTTGCCAGTTGGCGGCATTTAGGATATATTTAGGTGGCCTGAATATACTATTTGCATTATGTCTATTGTCAGTTATAATTAATGGAAAATGATCACTGTTATACAAGTTATTGTCAACTGTTAAATTAAAAAATGGCAAGAGAGATGGAGAACAAATTGCTAAATCAACTGAATGAAAAGTTCTTGTAGGTAAATGAAAATGGGTCTTTTCATCCGAATTTAATAGGCATAAACTATAGTCTGTAATTAGTTGCTCAATTTGCAAACCACGGGAATTGGAATCAAGACTGCCCCCAAAAGGACTATGGCCATTGAGGTCACCCAAAATTATGAATGGAGAAGGAAGTTGTGAAATGAGATTATTGAGTTCTGACTGAGAAACAACTTCAGTTGGAGGTAAATAAAGGCTGCAGACCGTAATCAAAGAATGCATCTGGATTTGAATAGCAACAGCCTGCAGATTTGTGTTCAGGTTGATGGGCATTGAGGGTATGTGGTTAGCTGCAAGGATAGCAACACCACCTGAAGCTCGATTATGAATACCATGTTTGGAGAAAATTTTATAATGTTGGATATAGTGTTTATCCGTCTTGAGGTAAGTTTCTTGGAGAGCAATACATGCGGGATTGTGTTTGTTTATAAGATCTTTGAGTTCTGACGATTTATTTAAAAAACCACGGCAGTTCCAGGAAATAAGAGTGGCCATGAAAATAAGAACAGAAGGGGAAAAAAAGAAAAAGAAGAACCGCCAAAAAAAAACTAGGAAGATAATGATTTATCTTCAGCGTCACTAACGGACATATCATCATCAGATGGATGGACTTTAATCAGGGAATCAGCATCATCGTTTATACTGTTAGTTTTGTTGTCTGCTTTATCAAGAGGAATTTTTTAAAAGTCTTCTCTAGTCAGGGGCCCGCTTCTAGAAGGACTAGAAACATCTTGTCCTCTCTTTGCGGCAAGAGCTCGCGCACGTTTAACTGATTGTTTATCTTTTCGTTTTGGAGACAGATCACTATCTTTTCCGTGCTTTCTAGAATCACGAGCGTTTCTGACACGAGATTTAACTATGGAATCCTTCTCCGAGAATGAAGATGTTTTTGGAATCGATGAAATTTGTTGTGGCGTTATTTCCACATTTGAAGTTGTTTCAGGAGGCACTATTGCAGTATTTTGAGGATCACTATTGCTAACTGTGGTTGAGGTAGAAGGTCGCTGATGTAGTGGTGTAACAGGATGGTTTAAAACTGTCTGAGAATTTGGAACAGATGATGAAGCTTTTTCGAATGCCTTCTTTATTTCGAGAAGAGCTAGCCAGTCACTTCGTTTAATGGTTATCATATCACTATTAGCGGCTTTGATCATTGTGTTCGCTGAAGGAGCGACAGTAGCAGTTGCATTATTTTGAGGATTTTGTCGATTTGCTTGCGCTGAAGGTATAATATTTGTTGTTAGGGCTTCCGAGAAGGAGAGACCTGGCTTGGGCATTCTATCCATTACAACTTTTCTAGCCTCGGGGAAAGATAAGTTTTTTGTAATCTTTATTGTTTGTATTTCTTTTTCTATTTTAAATTTTGGACACGTTCTAAAATAAGATGGATGTTCACCGCTGCAGTTTGCACATTTTGGTGTTGTAGCAGAGCAATTATCGCTTTTATGGTCTGGAAGAGAGCATCGGGCACAAATTTCTGTGGTCCCTTTGCAAGCAGTTATTGTGTGTCCGAATTTCTGGCATCTGAAGCAACGAAGTGGATTTGGAATAAATGGCTTAACTGGACAAACTATGTAGGCTATTTGCACAGTTTTTGGTAGAACTGGGGTGTCAAAAGTTAAAATAAGATGTTTGGTTGGAATCTTTTGGTTATTTTTCTTGATTTTTATTCTTTGAACGTCAATTACTTTTTGTTCTTTTAAGTTTTCTAAAATATCTGCTTCAAGATCTCTCTGAAATTCTTTCTCTGAGATTACTCCTTTTGATTGATTAAGTGAACGGTGTGCTGTGACAGTTACGCATATTTCTCCAATTTTTTCAATTTCATTATGTTTTGTGACTGCTGTTTGTTTTTTATTTCAATTAACAGATTTCCATTGTTTAATTTTTTGATAGTTTTCACTTCACTTACAGTTCCAATAATTGCTTTATGAATCAAAAGTGGCGATACTAGTTTCAATGAATTTTGTTCAGATGAAATAACAAAAAATTTAAAATAAGCATTACAATCAATGTTTACATTATGAGCCATGCGACATTTGAGGAGATTCAGGCCCGACGGCACCGCCCACCACGGAGCCCTACACGGGATGGTAGTTACCGGCTTTGGTGATTGCCAACCTCGGCACTTGCCATGATGCTAGCCAGAACCTATACGCTGAGAGTCACCCCCGGGGACAGTGACCACCCTTAACGCCAAGCCCAAGGAGTGACCCCTTCGCTTGATCCCCTTGAGCAGCCCAGTCAAATGTCTGGGATACCAGCCGATTGATACATCAGGGACCGTAATGTACCACCCGTCTAAAGGGTCGCCACACACGGCAAACACGTGGGGTTTTTAACTGTCCATGAGAAGCAAGAAGCAAACAGAGCGGCTACAGCTTCTCATGGAGAGCTCCCTCGCTTACCGTCGAGGGATGGAAGGATGAAGAGAGAGAAAAGGGGGGAGAGAGCGGGGTGAGTAAGAAGAGAAAAAAAAATAGGGGGGAAGGGAAAAAAAAGAATGAAAGAATAAAAGATCCCTGGGTACCTCGGGATTGGGACACCCGTACCCACCTAAAGGAGGTGGGCCCCTGAGGGGGACATGTTCTGGAATACGATGGATGATCACCATCGCAGTTGTGGCCTTTTGTTACGGTAGAATTGCAAGAGTTGCTTTCGTGATCTGGAATGGAACAACGTGCACAGATTTGTTTTCCTCGGCAAGGCGTTATTGTATGGCCAAACTTTTGACATTTAAAGCAGCGTAGTGGATTAGGAATAAAATGTTTAACTGGGCAGTTTATATAAGCTATTTTAACGGATTTTGGGTAATACAGGTGTGTCAAATGTAAGGATAAGATGTTTTGTTGGAAAGTTCTGACCATTTCTTTTGACTGTAATTCGGCGGACTGCAATGACTTTTTGACTTTTCAGACATTCTAGTATATCTTATTCCAGATCTTTTTGAAATTCGCTTTCAGAAATAACGCCTCTGGAATGATTGAGCGTACGATGTGGAGTGACTTTGACATCTATGTTCCCTATTTTTTCTAGTTTCAATATATTTTCTGATTGTCTCATGTTCATGACTTCGATTAGAAGTTTTCCACTGTTCAGTTCTTTAATTGATTTTACTTCGCCGACAAGATACTTTTATGAATCAAAAGGGGGGAAATGTTCTTCAAATCATTGTTTTCAGAAAAAACTATAAAAAATTTTAAAAAAGCATTATTGTGTTGATCATTAAAAAAAACCCATGCGATATTTAGAAATATTCGGGCCCGACGGCACCGCCCACCACGGAGTCCAACAAGGGATGGCAGCCACCGGCTCCAGACAATCCCAGCCTCGGTACTTACCATGGTGCTAACCGGAACCTATACGCTGAGAGTTACCCCCGGGGACAGTGACCACCCTTAACGCCAAGCCCAAGGAGTAACCCTTTCGCTTGATCCCCTTGAGCAGCCCAGTCAAATGTCTGGGATACCAGCCGATTGATACATCAGGGACCGAAATGTATCACCCGTCTGATGGGTCGCCACGCACGGCAAACACGTTAGGTTTTCGACTGTCCATGAGAAGCAAGAAGCAAACAGAGCGGCTACAGCTTCTCATGGAGAGCTCCCTCGCTTACCGTCGAGGGATGGAAAAATGAAGAGAGAGAAAAGGGAGGAGAGAGTGGGGAGAGTAAGAAGAGAAAAAATAGGGGGAAGGGGGAAAAAATGAAAGAATGAAAGATCCCTTGGTACCTCGGGATAGGGACACCCATACCCACCTAAAGGAGGTGGGCCCCTGAGGGGGGGACGGAAAAGGAATCAATTTCTTTTTTTACATTTTCTATATTCAGTCCTTGTATATAAGTTAATGATAATAAAATTTGTGCCTTTATAGAAAACTTCATCTGCAAGTGTTTCGAGGTCGCTATTGTGTAGAGCTCTAATTTGGATGATACTACTTGATGCGTTTTTCGGAATGCCAGCTATTAAGCCACCTCCAGACCGAGCTTTCCTGTCTAAATAAAATAAATGTTTAGATGAAGATATGGAGTGATCTTCCTGCTTGATGAAAGTTTCTTATAAAATCCAGAAATTGGAAGTAGAAAAAGGAGAAACTTAAAGCCATTTTTTTTCTTTTTTCTTTTTTTTAAGACCTCTATAGTTCCATTGTACTCAAGTCATTGAAAAAGAGAAACGTTAATAAAAAAAACAGTGGGAAGAAGGGGGGGGGGGGGAGTTTAAAGTAACACAAGAGTAAAAAAAGGGAAAAAGAAAAGGACAAAAAAGGGGAATGAGAGAAAACAAGAACTATCCAAAAGCACCTGCATCCAAATGCATCGGAATAGCAAATGCTTTTTGGATCTTCTCAAGTGCTTTTTTTCTTCCTTGATGGAGAAAGATTTTCTCTTTCAAGATTACTCATAACGCTTAAGTTATGCTACACGAATTCTACCAATTTTTTGAACAGCCAGAGGATTGAGTTTATTTGCTCTTCCATATTTATTTTAATTGTTTGGATCATTGAGTCAACCCTTTTATTCATTTTTTAACATAGTCTCCATCTTTTCGCTTATTATTTTGTCGAGATTTTTTATACGTGTATTCATTTTTACAGCTGCCGCATAGCTTGATTTTTTGACTGGTTATAAATACATCTCGCCTCAACTGTTGTAAGTCATATCACGGATCTCCGACCCACCTCTAAGACTGATTGACCGGATCTCCGCTACAGCAACACTGGTGTAAACTATGGTTGAGTCCTAAGGGCCACCACCGGTCATGGTACAACCCTTCCCATAGGGAGTACGTATCGATAGGAGGGCCAGAACCCCCACCTACTATTGCGTCCACCGGTTGGCGAGATCCAACCCCCATTCTGGAAGCATCTCATTCTCATTTCGAGGTGCTACCGGGGGATCTCAACTATTGTAACATGATTTGTGCATTTTAGTTCTAAAATGTCCTTTTCTTTAATAAAAAAGGGAATCCTTTCGATGTGCCTGAATGCTCTCCCTTATAATTTACTCATTTTTGTTGCAATTGACAGATGCCTGCGTGAGTATCACCACATAGATGGCAAATCTTTTGCTTTTCACATATCCTTGAAGGCTGCATACAAATGTAACAACATTGGTTCATAACATTGCCGTGGATTATCAATGAAGAGTTGCTCTCTTTGATTAGCAAACCAAATCTTAATATCCGCCAAGCGTGTTCCTAATTTTGTGATAAGAAACTGTGATGTTTTCTGACAGTCGTTTTGTCGCATCATTTCCACAATTTCTATTTCCTTATTTGTTTTTAATTCTTCTGCAATTTCCAGCAACGAAACTTTTGTGGAGATATCATAGAGAAGAAAACGAGATGTTATATTTTCCAATATGATGTCCATTTTAACTTGTATATTTACTAATGTGTCTAGATTAAATAGTTGGGCTGCACAGAAAAGATCCTGTGTTGTAAACATGATTTTTCCCTTGATGGTAAATTTCATTTTTAGTATATTTGTGGTGAAGGTGTTGGCGGAATTGTGCCAATGTGTAGGTTGAATTCCGTCAGGGATCGAACCTGTGATGCTTGAGTCTAGTAACTTATTAATTCGACAAAAGCGAACACTGATGACTAGTGGCTGTTACTGGCTTATTAAGATGTCACCACAATACTCCCCTGCCAGTGAGTCTGTAGAGACGAACGATTTTTACAGCGCTAAGCATTATGGCGACCAAAGAAAGTGTTTCAGTATCATCAACCGTTATGGCGAGCGAAGAGAGTGATTGTTGCGTCAAGTGAGTCTGACGGCTTTGTGTTGGTTGTGTTTGCTGTGTGTAAGTGAAGCCACGACAGCCTTTTGAACATTCATAGACCGAGGTCACCAATATGGTGAAGGTGTTGGAGGAATTGTGCCAATGTGTAGGTTGAATTCCGCCAAGGATCCAACCTGTGATTTTTGGGTTTGAAGTCCAGTAGCTTATCCATTCGACAATAGTGATTGCTATTGTCTAGTGGCTGTTACTGGCTTATTAAGACGTCACCACATATTTGAATGGCAATTTATTTTCTCTTTCAATGAAAGTTTGCAGAGTTATTAGGTTCATTTGGAGAATTCTTGATATACGATTTGCAGTTGTCATCACAATATTTGTCTCTTCACATCCATTCTGTCCGAGACGTAAAACCAGTTTGTTTGTGGATCTCCCACACTTGAAGAATTTTTCCTCCATTGTGGTTTGCATACTTTTTTCAGATATGAAATTATCATCATCTTCCACTTCAATAATCTTTGAATGACTCAATTTTCCAAAAACAATAGTTAAAAAGGGAGAAAAATGGGCAGGTCTCATCTGATTTCAATGTCCTGTGTCAATCACCAGTTGAAAATGCAACTTCTAATAAACAAAGAAATAAGAGTAACTTATTTTTGCTTCAAAAAATATCAATAGAAAACAATTAAAAAAGACAACACGTCACCAACTTTCAAATTTTCTTCAACGTGAATAGTGATATTCAAATATTTATAAACCAGTCAGTTTTAAAAACTGATTTAGTTGACTGAAGTTTTTCTCTTTTTATTTAAAATATTAGTGCCTAAAAATATCTTGTTAAATATGGTCACAGAGCAGAAGATCTAGACAAAAGCTAAACTTTCTTCATTTTTATTAAAGCATTTATAGACTCATGTTGTATACTATGTAGTTATTTGTTTTATTTGGACCTTCTTTATAGATTATTGTTAAATTTTTATTCAATTATTAAATTTTAATTTAGAAAAATCTATTATTAAAATTTTGGCATATTAGTCGTTGGAATTTGAATTGAAAAATATAGATTAAACTACACTTGTCTTAAATAAAGCTCATTTATTTAATTAATATTACTGTAAAAATCACAAAACCTTTTCTTTATATTTTCTTTTTTAGAAAAAAACCCTATTTCACATTTATTTCATTTCATACAGACACGTGCTGAAAATTACATTTTTGTATATTTAATTTGCAATAATAGTTTATTTATTTTTTTAATTTGAGTTTCAGCCAATCTGATGGCAACCTGTTTATAAAAGATTATTTTTATTTTTCATTCATAACGAGCGCATGCAGATTAAGTTTTATTTTAGTTATTGAAAAATATAATTAAATTATTTTTAAAAAATCATGAAAAATAGAAATTAAATTTGTTGATTAAGATATTAGTATCGCTAAAAAGATAATTTTTTAAATCTTTAATATAATGTAAAAGTCAATTTTGTTTTATAATATTTTCTGAAGTTATGGCATAAAAACGTCGAACTTTCTATTAATTTTTAATTAATTCAAATTCTAAATAAAAATTCGAAAAATCGCTCCCAGGTGCACGTTTCTACCACCCTACGGTATACACGTACCAAATTTGGTAATTGCAGGTCCAATGGTCTGGACTGATGAGCACCAACAAGCACATACATATTGAAGTTTATGATAAGTATAGATGAAAATTGGAATTTACAATAGAGAAGTAATTTTTTAGATCATGAACGATGTATGAATATTGTTAGAGAGGTGCTTTCCCATAAGTGGAGTTAAATTTATTCATTATTGTTTAAAATAATAGAAATAACTTACACGGAAAGATTATACATTAAAAGATTGTTTAGGTGTTTCTTATAATATCTTTCCAACACTTAATATTATAAATTTTAACACTAGTATTTTTTAAATATTAATGGTAACCATGATTTATAGAATGTACAGCGCTACAAAATAAATTATGAGGTTGTTTACAAAAGGCAATGATTATAATAATAAAATAAATAAATGGAGTAATTTTAACTTTATGTCTCTGGCGACATGAAAAAATTTCACGTCTCTAGTTGCGTATTAAATAATTTAGAAATAAATAGAAATTTACAATAACAATAAAATCATACTTGATCATCTGCAGTAATAATTAAATTATCAACAATTAAATAAAATGTGGCTATTAATTACTTTTAAATTTAAATTTATTTAAAAAAGAGAAGGTAAAACTGAACGAAAAAGAATGTAAACAACACACTTAAGCGAAAAGCAAACATCGCTTAGTCATTTCTTCTTTTCTGTTGTTTCAGGTCCATAGAAGAAAAAGCACTCTTCTAGGAGAACCCGACTGCACATTGTCTTACCACTTTGCATAGGCAACATATTTTTCTTTCAATAATATGATTATTTCAACATAATATCTATACATTTTTAACAAAAAATGTCAATAAATGAAGTAAATTTTCATTTTCTTTTTTTAATTGCTCAAATTGTATTTACTCGCATGTTATTGTAATGCATAGTAAAATATCATGATCTTTTTCTTCTTATTTGTCTTTTCAAATAATGTCAACAGAAAAAGCATCGGCTCATGAAAAAATTCAGTAAAGGCCTTATCACACGGCAAAATACCGTCACTCTTTCCGTGAGCAGGCTCCCTTTTCTACCCTAAGAAGGAAAGAGATACAATCCGCTTTGGTCACTTCATTAGGGAGAAAATAAGAATAGAATTACCGAATCAATAAAAACTGCATTCTCCCATAATGGCAAAATTTATTGGAAATATTTCAAAATGATTAAAGGTTTAAACAGAGCTATATCATTTCTTTAATCTCTGCACCTTGACCAAAAATGCTTCATTATAGTGCCATATGTTGCCAGTCTATTTAATTACAAACACATACTGCTCATTTATTAAGGAATCTTAAAAATGGAAAGAGTGAAGGAAATAGAATTTATTCGGAGCAGATATTCAAAAACATTACTAAAAATATTTTTTATCAAAAATTCAGCCATCTACAATGAAGACCCGGTTAATCAGTAGATCCGAGAAATGCGTTCCTGACAAGATTCGTAATTGTGGACTCGTTTCGGAAAAAACGACAACAAAAAACATAGCACATTAAGAAAGAATTAACAAGTTGGTTATAATATTGCAATACTTCGCTAATATTTTTCTTCTGTCTATAAAAAATATGCAGTTTTTGTGATCATATTTTAGAATTTTAACTCATTTGCGATTATTTGTCTAACAGTTCGTTGAAATTCTCTATCAAGTAGAAAAACATGGATCACAGTTTGAAAGGTAAATAGTGATACGTATTATTTTTTCTGTCATCAATAATTCCCTAGAATTTCTATGATAGTTGAAAATTGTTATTTTCAATATATTATATGAAAATAACAATTATATGAAAAAATTATAACAATTATACGAAAATAACCAAAATATTGTTTATTTTCTTTGAAATATTTTTCAGATGAAGATGGGAACTTTTACTGAATTATTATTTTTGTTTGTTTCGACTACCTGTAGCATTACTAAATTCTTTTTACTTATTTATTATTAGTTGCATTAAATTTTTTTTAGATTCAGAATTTTGTCTTTTGAACATTTTTAATGGTATAACATGACTGTTATTAGGAATTAAAATATGAAAGATTGAACAAAATTTCGAATTTTTGTTTGAATTATATCTGCTACAGAATTGAACTATATCTTCTACTAATATTTCCTTAATGGTAAAGCAGCAATCAAAAGTGGAAGCAATTAGTATGGAAAATAACTTTTTATTGAATAGCTGATAAGGATTCTTTTGCATTGGTAGAAAATTGATAAATCATATGTTAATTTTATATCCAGTGGAAATATTATTGTTTCTGATATCATATATGTAATTTGGCTATCTAGTATAAATCTTTTAGAATTTGCATAGGAAATAAAAAAAAATCTCAAAATAATTATGTATTAGTTTTTTAATTAATTAGAGTATTTTTTTGCTTTTCATGTTTTTTTATTCAATTAATAAAGAAATTTCATTTTTAAGGGTATTTTTTAATAATTAATTTTTAATTAATAAGAATATTTATAAATTAATTCCAGGTCACAGATTCATCACCATATATGTCATGTTTATTGCTATCAGCAATTAATGTCCTAATATGTTATGTTAACTTTTTGATTGTGTTCATCAGTGACATGCAGATTTGTTCTAAGTTTGCTAATGTCATACAGTTACTGCAGAAATGCTTTAATAGACAATATAAATTATTTAATAATTGTGTTTTATAATTTAATGCAAATTACATATTTTCAATATTTAAATAAAAGTATTAAGTCATTAAAAGTGACTAACAAGTATTTCTTCCATCATTTATAAATTTTAATACACTGTATAGGAAATAAAATATGGAGTATAAATTTAAGTAAGATAATCATAACAGGTATTCTTAATGCGTTAGATTTTATTTTTAATAATGTTAATGGAATTAAACCATAATAATTTTATTTAAATGTAATCAAATTTATTTTTAAAATTTCTGAGGTTAACTTTTAAGAGATGTGAAATGCCAGCACATTATTTATAGCAATGTTTCTAAAAATGTATCCAGTCAACTATTCCTTTTGAAAAGTGCTTTTTTTTTTTTTTCTTTTACCATTCTTCTGCAAAGTTTATGTATGTTGCATAATTTTGCACATTTTGACAATAAATACAATAGTATAATCATAATTACTAAAATTTTTTCTTCTTAGTAGTAATGCTGTTGGGTTATCATAAAAGTTCTGAATTTTGTTCAGCACTGAAAATTTACAAAGAATATTAAAATTTGTTTGGAAGTTATGATTTTTAATAAAATTTATAATATGTTATTAAGCAGCCAGAATAGTTTTTGCTTTTTTGATCTACTGCAATAACCTAAATGTTATAAAAAAAATCTTTACATCTTATATAAAGACTAAATTAGCAAGATCTAAGTTTTGTCCATCGCAATGAGAGAAAGAGAAAATCCTTAAGACATTCTTAGGTATTTGTATATTAATTACATACAATTGCAAAGATTTGTCTTAACTGCTTGTCATTGGTAAACTTTAGGTTTGATTGCATATCATTTATGAATACAGTCAATAACTAGTTTGATGATTTTTTTTAAAGCAATTAACCTTCTTACTGTGTATTCCATGATTTCTGCGGCCAATGTCGAAGTAGCAAAATTATCAAAACCTGTGATTTCCGTGGGAATGTATTTTTCCCTCTATTTATCTGTGGAAGCTGTGTTTTTCCTGTTTTTGCTTTCATTTCAGTTTTTCTGGTTTCATACAGATCTGGATTGAAAGCATTAGTTTTTCATGGTTTTGCAAAATATATAAGCATGTTTTGCAGCATTTTATGGGCTTCCTTCAAAGTTCAAAGATGTCTGTCAGGAACCTATTTTGATAGAAGAATTGTGCAGCATGAGGGTTAATCACTGATTGTAGTGAGCATGATATTTTTTTGGCATTTGTTTGCTGATTAACCACTGTTGTGCAATCATTACATAAAAGTCACCATTTATATCTAAATGATGCTACTTGGAGCTTGTTAGTATTAATTAATTTTTTTTTTAGAAAATAAAATTGTTGGTTAATTTCAAGAATGGGCTGAAGTTTCTTTATAAAAAAATAATTCTTTGATTTTTTTTCCCTGAAAAAATGTTTTTGTTTTATGTGAAAGATTTCATTGTTTTAGAAAATATAGTTTTAATTTGTTTATTTTTTAGATTTAATGGCCAGACTAACAAACCAGACAGTAGATAACATAAGACCAGCTTGTAAAAAATGTGGTTATCGTAAGTAAAACAATTGATATTTTGTTGTATTTATCTTTTTTGTTTTATATTCTATGTTTTAGTGTAAACGGATTTTTAAAAAAATTGCTTTTGTCTGCTATTATATGATATTTTACTACCAAATATTGTAAAACATTTACTTTTTTTTTTTCTTTAAAAAACAAAGTAAATAAAAGATGCTTCATGGAATTTATAAATAATAGTTGAAAGTATTATTCCATTTACTGACAAAAGCAAACTTGGCTGAAACTGCAAATAATGGGTATTTGAACTGCTTTCATGTCTTATGTATTACTGCATTATCAATAAGCTATAGTGATAGTTGAAAGGAATACAGTACATATTGAATTTTGATGTGAATTATAATTTGAAGCTATTTTTTACATTATTCTTCTATTTAATTGTATATACAATTAGCTTTGTATATTCACTGTCATAAATTTGATTTTATGATACTTTAATTTTTATATAACTTTAAAACTTGTATTGACAATTTCATTTTTTTTTTGTTATTACTTTTAACAACTAGTATTTTGGTCTGATTATTAAAACAGATCATAACTGATGCACCATAATATTACTACTCATTTACATTATAATATTATTTAATTGATAATATTCTAATTTTAATGAAATTTTTAAGCAGCAAATAAATAAAAGCAGTAAATCTTTATTCTTTTGTTTGAAAGAATATATTATAACAGCTATAAAATAATAAGAATAGTGATGCTTTTGTCAATAACATGTTTAAAATTTGATGCTAAAATATTATCCGAAAAGGCATCTTTCCTTTCTAATTAAAAAAAAAAAATGCACATTTTTATTATATAAATATACACTGTTTTACACATTATCTACTTAGCTCCACCATATTTTTAGAAAAGACATCCCATTTCTGCTTTTTTGAGGGAAATATGAACTGTATTTTTCAAAGCTGTAGAATGTAATTTATATACAAATATATAGTCAATAGCTTAATTATTATAGCAATAATAATCAATTCCATTTCTTTGACTTAAACTACAGTTGATTCCACATTATCTTTTTAAGTTACAAATTAGACAGCTAAGTTTATTTGTAGGATATAAAAAATTCGAATTGTAAAACAATCAGATTTTTAATAAATGTTAAGAAAAAATATCTATATACTTTAAACCCATCTATGTTCACAGAAGCTTTTGCTCTTTTTTTTAAAACTTGTGATTTACAAATATTGAATAATATATATCTTTTATAACTTTAGCTGGTCATTTTACATATCAATGCCGAAATTTTTTGAAGATCAATCCAGACAAAGATATTGTGTTAGACATTAGTAGTACCAGTTCTGAATCTGAAGAGGACTTTGTATCTCCTTTAACTCAGCTCAGAGGTAATACATAGTATTTTTTGAACACAGGCTTTTTGGTCTGATTTTTTAAATAAGTTGTTATGTTATTCAAATAAAGCTTAGATACATCAAGCATTATATTCAAGAATTACTTTATTGAGAGTAAAGTAAACATTGAAGTGGTCAAATAGCATTCATTTTTCTGCATGTCTTTTTATGGGGGAGAAGGGCATGAAATGTTCAGCATGTGAGGATAATGTTAAAACAACTCCTTGAGAAATTTAGTTAGAAAAAGGAAAACCAAAAGTACATACGTTTAAAAACAATATTGATATTAACAATCCATTGGACTTAGCTCTCTATTTAAATAAGGATTGTTTTTCTTCATCACAAATAATACTTTTTGTACACCGAAAGATATTTAAACCAATTTTTCTAAATCTGATGTCCAATGTAAGAAAGTTAATGCTTATTTTCATGTTTCTAGATACTAATTAGGAATCCAATAAAGATTTCACCTTAACTTAAGTTTTTGAAAAATAAATACTATTGACCATCACTCCATTGCAATTATCAGCGAGTGATTTGTGCTTTTAATTAATTAGTAATTTATTATTTACTGTAAATATTATATGATTAAGTTCAACACTTGCTATTTCCCACACACATACAAAATGAATTTTAGGGTAATCTATGTATTTATTTTTTGTATCAAAGATTATTAAAAGTTTTTTAAAATACATATTCTTCTATTGAATTATTTTTTCTTAAGTCTGTTCTTAAACAGCTAATTGTTTAGTTTATTTTAGTTGATCTTTGTTTCATTTCAGAATTATTAGCAGAATATTTTAGGGCATATCTTATAATTTTTAATGATTGTGGGATAAAGATCACACTCAAACTAGCAACCTGTGCTCTATCAAAGAAGAATTATAAAAGAATTTGTTATTACTTTTGAATAAAATATGAATTGTTTTCTCAGGAATGGAGATTTTTTTTCCTTCAAATTAATGCTTGTATTAAATTGTTAATATAAATTTTATTATCAACTATTTGGCTATATGTGTTTTCTGATTTGATGCATGGCAATTTTGTTAATTCTTATGAATAAAAAGTAGATTTGTTACTTTTGGTATCAAATACTATTTGAAGTGTTGATTTGCCTGAAGAAATTTTCTGTTTTGCTTTTTTAAGAATTAGCTACTGGTTCATAGTTTTTAAGAACCAATTTTATTCTTTATCAGTTCAGATTTTTATTTTTTTGTAACTTCAATTCTTATAAAAATTTTTAATTAATTATTTTTCAGATTAATGTGAATTGCTTTATTTCTGTAATTTTGTTGTTTATTGGAATATGAGTCTTTTAAAGAATTTTTGTTATGATGTTTTCTCTTAAAATAACAATTCTCAACTGAGATTATTATTATTTAATTTGGATATAAATGATTATTTACATAGAAAAGCTTATTCAGAAATAAAAATTTTTAATAAAAAGAGCAATTTTATTACTTTAGAATAAACAAAGACCATTATTTATAACAATATTATAACTAAAAGGAACTGGGTTTATGGATAAGGTTATTTTCCCTGAAATAGTTATCAAAATTATCTAAAATCATTAAAAAAAACTATTCGTAATTCAATCAGTGTGATTACACAGACACACAAAAAGAATTTCTTTCATTACAAATATTGATAACTGTGGTATATCTTTCTAAATATAATTGGCAGAATTGTGAAACATAATTTTTATGCCATTTAAATGATTTTCCAATTAAAAATATATGTTTGTACAATGGTTTAAAAAATAGCTACTCGTTCATTGTTAGATAAGATATCTTGTGTATCCCATTTAAAGGTTTTCATTAATATATTGTTTTATGTCCCTGCAGAAGAAGAAAAGAAAACGGAAGAAAAAGAGAAAAAGAAATCTTCTAAGCATTCAAAATCTAAAAAGTGAGTGCTTTTGATAATGCAATTTCTTTTGAATATTTTTAGCTTGTTTTGTCATGCTGTTCCTTATATATATATATAATAAAATAGTTAATGTTTCCAAGCTAAATATTGTAATAACAAATCTTACCAATTTAAGACCTGAAAATAAACATTTTTTAAAATCAGAACTATCTTAGCTATTTCAAGACCAGGTTATTAATTGATCCAAATGCTAAAATATGTTTAGAAATCTGAATTAAAGATTATTTTATGAAAGAATGGAATGATTTGAATTGCACAACAGTTATGTAGAGAGAAGAATTTCCCATTGTGCTTTCAAAATTCATTAGATTTAATATTTCATTATTATTTGTTATTTAAAATTAACAATCAGTTATATCTTGTAATATATATGATTATTTTGTTTGAATGACATGATTAAAAATTTTCTCTTAAATTATTGTTGAAGGGGCAGTATATGATTGTTCTTTTTGTGGTTATTCACACAAATTTATAAATAAGATCTGTTGCCAAAATTAAATAAGTCATATAAATATTAGATAAGAAGTTTCAACAACAACCTTGCTCTGCTTAAAAAATTCTAAATTGATAATTTTATCTGCTTCAGTAGGCCTTGTCTCTTAAAATTACTGGATTAGTAATTTTAAATATAATTGGATTAGTGAATTTCCTTTGTATCTAAAATGTCAGAACTCCTGCTTATATTGAACACATATCTTAATCAAATTATATTTCATTATTATTAATAATAATAATAACTCTTCCAGGCGCCACAGGTCAAGATCACCTCATCGTTCTTCTTCTGAGAGTGATTCAGAAAGTGATTCTGATTCAAATTCAAAAAGACACAAGAAAAAGAAACACAAAAAGCACAAACATCACAAAACAAGCCACAAGAAAAAGAAATCCAAAAAGTCACATAGACATCATCGTGAATCAAGTTAATTGACAAACATTTTAAACAGTTTGAATTTTAGCAAGACAAATATGTATTTCATTATTGCACAGTAAGTTTTGATAATGTTTTTACGATTTCAAAGTTTTATGCGGATGAGTATGTTAATCTTTTACAAAAATAATGTACAAAACCCATGGACTGTATTTTCATCCCTGTATCATATGCATTTATTTTGTTACTTTGAATCATAAATATACTGTTATTCTCACATCACTTTTCATACTTATAGAAACCTGTATGGATAGAATGGGATCAAATGATTGGTCCATCTTTAAGTTTCTTAATATTGGAATAATAAAATATTTACCTTAATGATAGTGTTTTTTGTACAAATAATAACTATTTTTTTCTATATGTACTTTTTATTAAGTATTCATGTAATTCCATTCCCATATTAACATGCACAAATATCAAAGTTTTATATTACAAAAAATTGGTAAATTTTTTTTGAAAAAGATTGTTTAAAAATTTCTCACTTATTCATCTGATTCAAAGACTTTTGTTTCTTTTTATCTTGCTATTGTTGATATTTACATTCATGTCAAAGCAATAAACTTCATTATGTAATTAAAGACATAAAGTTGTGAAATCCCATATGCATGTTAATTTAATGTAAAGAGAATTTAAAAATATTTTTCTGTCATAACTACATTATACTTTTAAATTTGAAAATTTTCCATATCATCAGCTTGTAACAAATGTTGGAGTTGTATTTGAGAAGTTGAGCAAAAAACTTTTAATATTCAAGTCCACCCCCTTTTTTTTACATTTTGTTATTTGAAATTTCTTGGAATTTTTTCTTACAGTTCTCTATAAAAGTGCCTTATGTATTGTAGTAAGGTATCCCCATATTGTATTTTATTTTGTAACACTGTTAATAACACACTGTATTATTTTGAAAGATCAATTATCTTTTAATTTTGCACTTCATATTTCAATATTTTGTATATGAAAATATATCAAATAAAAGTATTTTGAAATTTTTTAAAAAAATTTTATTTTAGAACACAAATTTTTAAAATTATTTATTCATTTTTTTTTCTTAATACAATAAATTTTTGCAAATTATCTGGTTTTCGTTTCCATGTGCTAAATATTTTCCAGAATGCCCTCTTTGCTTCTTGATATGATTTTGCCATGTGTTTATAATCTAGATAGGTAAAATGATCTTTGACTTCAATTGGCATTCTGGAAGAAGATAACAATAATTAAACAATGATATTTACAAAACACTGACTTACACATAGATTTATACAAATGTTATAAACAAAGTGAAACTGGTGTATATTTTCAATTACAAAGCTAGGCAATTGTATGAAAAATTCATTGGCTTGTGGATTGTTAATAATAAAAAAAGATTTAAAAAATTATACTTTATGAACATCCCTGCCCAGATTATAAAAATATCAAATAGTAAAATGTTTTTTTTACATTCATATATAAATACAAAGTTTTACATTTTTGTCTGCTGAGTTTTCAAAAATATTTTTATTTTAAAATGTTTCCATCAACATTGAAATTTTTGGTGAACACATTTATTTTAATTCATAAAAACAGTTATATGCAAATATTTGTCTATTGTAAATCATTCAATCATCATGAATAAAAATAAACATGCTAATCAGTTTGTTTATTTAGTTTGGTTTGATAGTTGCAATTGTGATTTTGTTAAGAAAAAACAGAAACCTGATAAATCAAAATTTAAGATATCACAGCTCAGAGAAATAGTATATACCAAGCTGGAAATTAAAATTCTTTGCTCATAATTTTATGTATATTAAGCTCTCTCATTCAGTTAAAATAATTATTATGAAGAGTGTTTTGAAATATTTATGATTTAGGCAGGTGTAATCATAATGCAGATACAAATGTATGTAAACGTTGTTAAAAAATAAAAGAATGCAACTTTCCAAATTTTTTCAAAAATATTCACTTTGAAAATTATGTTTACAGCATCATCAAATAAAACACAAGTATGGAAAAGAAAATTTGCATAAACACATTTACACATATTTTTTACATTTTCTGTCCTTGATTTTATCGCTGCTATGATTATTAGTGCTGTCCATCTTTAATAATTATTTAGGAATATATATATATATATATAGAAAGAGAGAGATTGCACTGTATATATATATATATATATAAACGCAATCTCCCTGAAATATTCAATTGCACATAATTGGAATAATTTAACTTGTGAAACAACACAGGAGGGAAAAAAAGATATTTGTTTGGTACCTAGAACTTTTTTACATTTGTGTCCCATTTTAATTAAATTAAACCTTCCTTTCCACAGACATGTAATTGGGACATATATTTTAAAGTTACAAGAATTTATGTTGCTTTAATCGGGATGGAAGCACCAATCAAAATGATAATTTTTAAAATTGATTTTAATTTGATGATTTTAACAAATAAACAAAATTTTCATACAAGAAGCTCATCATTAGAAACAATTTACTCAAAATGTATATGAAAATTTTAAAATTCTTTGGTTGTTCCTATTTTGTACACATTATATTGAATATATAAAATTAGTTTTGAATTGATATTAGTTTGAATTTTTTAAGCCTTAGACAATACTTCTATTTATGTAGTGACACCTATACGATGCTTCTCCTGCTCATAGCTTGCTGATAGGTTGGGTTCACAAGGACCTGTTGAATTTCTTATCATAACACCTAACTTGATGCCCGTGAGGGTTTATTTATGTCTTCAGTGTATAATGTTTCATTCAAATGCACTGGATGATTGTTGATGAATTCAAGAAGCTTATTTAAATGCCATAAGTGATGAACTGGATCATGTAGATAAATTTTAATTTTGTACATATGTCAAAGGGATTCATTTTAAACTTTATAAAGCACTTTAAGGAATGTATTATTTGATATTTTTCCAAAATTTAAAGGAAGATAGTGAATGCATCGTTTCAATTGCATTATGATTCTCTCTTCATTAATATACATGTTATTCATAAAAAAGACAACAGAAAATTTGATCGAAATTAGTTTGAGTTATAGAAAATATTTTTTAATAAAAATAACAAATTTTGTAGATAAAGAAACTTTATGTGTTTATAAATTTGTGTAAAAATTTAATCTTTATAATTCTTTATTATCAACATATAAAGAAACCAAAATGCTATTTAATGAAGATTGCAATTATAGGCAGGAATTGAACTGTAATAGTTAAGAAAATAAACTTTTGTTCTACTTCTTTGGAGCACCTTGTATAAGTGAAAGACATAAATTGATTAAGAAGGGATAACTTAAAAAAAATTTCAGACAATGCTGAATTTAAAAAATTTATTTAATTAAAAGTTTATGTAATGATGAATATTCTGAAAGACAAGCCATCCAATGGATGTAGATTTCAAAAAAGATATTTGAAATATTTATATCTTCTTTATATATACTAATACCCTGTAAAAAGCTAAAATGGTTTAATTGAAAAGAAACAAGTAATAATAAAAGTAATGTAAAGATTTCAAAGACTGTCTTTCACAATGCAATTAATATTATACATTATATTGTGAAGGCATAGGTATATATTTTTAATTGATGGTCCTTTCATTTGTTTGAACTGATGCAATACCATACCTTTTAACAAAAACTGGTATATATGTTCCTTAGTACCTAGAAAGACTAACTGTGCAATTAAAAAATTCTGTGTTGTTAAAAAATTAGGGTTAAACGATGTTCTGTTTTTCAGGAATAGCTTTGAATCATCTTATCCTACAAAAACTTTTTCATATCATTTTAAAATTAAAAACAAAACAAAACATGAATTTCATTTTTCTATGCTATTTCACTACTTAGAAGAAATACAAACAGATGGAGTTACAAGTATTATGACTAATTTAACTTAAAATGCATTATACATGTTAGTATATACTTTATCATTTGTCAACTGTTTCAATATTATACATTAATATTGGGAAAATTATAAATATAATAAAAAGATAAATTTTCACTTACTGAGTAAAATTTTCCGACATCACTTCAATAATTTCTTGAAACTTTTCCAGGAGTATACTTTTACAAATACTGACTCTACAAAAATACATAGATTTCAACACCAAAAGCTTTACTGCAATATGAAATTTTTATTTCTACTTTATATATTAAAAGAAATATTATTCCCAAATTTTTTAAAAAGAAAATATACGTAAAAAGAAAACAAATCATTTGAAAATGTTACCAAAAAAATCAATTTAGAAGAAAGTATTTTAATATTAGACAGCTTAAACATTTTCATAAATGCAGGTAACACAGGATATTATAAATTATTTCAATGTAAATATTCAAATGCATACAAATAATGTATTTTTTTAAAATCATATTCACAAAGTTAACACTTTTTTTTGTTTCATTCTTTATATTAAAATGTAAAATATTTAATTTTTATGGAAAAAAAGAAAACATTGATTTTCCCAAACAAAAACATATTGCATTTTTAATGATATTGGAAATTTCAAACAATAATTTACATTGAAGAGTCTAAGAATTTTTATAGCCTTTTTATAATGAGTACTGACAAGCAGTATTCTGATTAACTTGTTTATTGTAATTTTTAATAAGAAGGCTCATAATCATTGTACTTTTCAAGAATGAATATACACTATTTAAAATCTTTGCTAATGTATAAGTTATGGCGCGCACACACACACACACGCGCACGCACACACACACACACACACGCGAAAAAAGTGACAACATATTTATTCAGGTTTGGCAGTTTAAAGAATGTTTAAAACTTTCCTTGATATTAATAATTTCATTCACAAACATAATGAAACATTAACCATCATAGAGGGTTTCTAAACTTTGAAATATTGCACTGCATATACACACACAGTATCATATGTAATAAAATAGATGTTCCATAAAAACAATGCCATTTTACATTCATTAGTTTTTTTTTTTTGTGTGTGAGTACATAAATTCAAAATCTTATACTAATAGTGGTACATTCCTTATAGTTTATAAAACCCTGATGAATTCAATACTAACAAAATTTCCAAAAATAATCAAGTTAAAAATCTTTGATAAAGATAATAATATAACTAGAAGTTATATTATTATAACTAATATAATAATATAACTTATCACAAACACATCCAAAAACATGAGTTCCATATGTGTCTTCTAATACATAACAGTTAGCACATTTGGTAAAGATTCGAGTTTTTTCAGTAAATTCAGTATTATTTACATTAAAAGTTGTCATAAATTTAAATGTCAAAGTCATTCTTTAACATGGAATGAAGAATGAAGGAATCCTGATTCAATAGGTGATGACTATGAAAGCTCATTGTCTTGATGGTCTTAGCATTTACAGAGTGAGTTTTAATTCATCAATAACTTTGAATTGCTAAAGATAAAACTATTAACATTTTTTATTGAAAAAATCCAAAACAAAAAAAAAGAAACATAGAAAAGAAAATTGAATTAAAAATGAAAATCTTAAATAGCAACAAAATACCAGAACCTAAACAAATAATTGTCAAATGGGCTTCAAGTGCTTATCTTTTTATGACTGAAAATGACTGAGTTGGACATTTTTAAGAATAATAACATTAAAAAAACACTCATTAACTGAACTTTTTGAATGACTTTTGGAAGATAGAAATCACATAATTTAATATGTGGTCAATAAAATAACTAATAATATATCAAGATAATATGCATTAATATCCAATAATTCCCATTACAAATTCATTGCTAATGATTTTAGATGGTTTTTGAATTTGAAAATTATTTCATGAAAATTTGGAAAGTGCCACTTTCATCTAAGTTATTTGACTAATTAAAAATTTCCAAATTCATCTAAAAATACTCCTTATATAATTCTTTAAAGATTTGACAATAACCTAGCAATATATTATAAAATAAATGGGATTTGATTCCTGAGAAGAATAAATGTGAAAGCCACAAAATGAATTTTTGACATAATCTAGTACTGAAAGGACTATATCCATTAATATTGAAATACTTATTTGGTAAGAAGAAAAGAAGGAATGTATTAATAAATAGCTTTTTGAATTATTTTCCAAAATAAGAGTATTTGTTTATTCTATAAAACCTCAAAATATTTTTTTAAATATTATCAAAATTAAAACATTGACTTTACAAGTATTCTAAAGATAATTTTTAAATTATTTTCTTTCTAGAGCTATATTTGCAACTCAAGGAATTTTCACTTGAACAGGATTTATAAACCTTAAATAAATGCAGGCTACTTTTAAAATCTTGTAAGAATGTATATGTAGATGAGACAGAAACAGTAAACAGATTTTGTAAAGGAATGGATATGCTTGTTTGATATATTAAGGTTGAAAAAAGTTCTTTGGTAAATTATTAGTTTGAATACAGATTTTAAGCAGTATGTAATATTACATAAAAACCTTTGAAACTTTATGATCCTGATACAGTTTATTGTATTACATTTTAATAAACTGTATGACTGTAAAATGTAAGTAATTTTATGACAACATTTTAATGAGAACTTTTGTTTGATCAAAATGTGATAGGCCTCATGCATGCAAATACGAAATCTGTGGATGCCAAATTTAAGCAATATGCAAGAAAAACCTAATCAGTGATTATTTAATTGTTGCTCTCTACCACTTTAATGGAATATCAGGCAAAAAAATTTGAAAAGCAAATCAGTTTACTTTAGTTTTTTCAGCCAGATCTGAAATTTGTTTCAGATATTTTAAAACTACCTTGTATGTCACTAGCAATGTAAAGGTTAAGAATTCAAAAAAAAAAAAAAAAAAAAAAAAAAAACAAATAAGTTCAGAAAATCTTAATACTTATTTTCATTAAAATGGCATATTAAGAATAATTCATGAAAGTACTTTGTAAAGTAAAATTTTGATATTTCTTTCAAGAGATTTTGGAATAAATCAATATAATAAATTACCTAGCAGAAGGTTTATTAATATTCTTCTTAGTGAAGCCCTGCTTCTTTCCATTGACAGCAACTTCAAGGAATTCAGGAATGTCACACCAAATAATAGCTAAAATCCAAAAATAATTTTTTCAATATCTTTAATAAAATAGTATACTTCTAGTTGTTGTTATTCTTAGAAGCAAAATGTAAAATTTTGATATTACTGCTGAAAAGGCATATAATAAAGGATAATTATTCAGCTATTTTAGAATATTGGAAAAAATGATGTGTACATTGATAATTCTGAATTATTATTATTTTACAGTCATGTGAACCATTTGCATATAATAAACATAATTTAAAGAAAGATTCTGCTAAGTGCATTACCTAATAATAATAAAACCCAAAATTAAAAGTTAATTTACAACTTTAATTATTTATAGCACAATTACATTTTACTTTTGCAGCTAAACAGAATATATTTCATTGCTTCTTTCTTCACTCAAAAAAAAAAAAAAAAAAAAAAAAAAAAATTTTTAAGGTAATACAAGGAATTTTAAAATAATTTTTATTTTTGATCATTTATTAAATTTTAAATATCTTCAAATATTTGTTTATTAAAATGCTTTTTATAATAACTTTCTACGAATTTTTCAATAATTTGCTTTCTTCCCTCGAAATTCAGAATTTCAATCTGCTTAATACAATTTAAAAGAAATTAATTAAAATTTTCATAAATATCTTGATTTCCAAACAATTAAAATTAATGGGCTGGATTAAAATTTACCATCAACTGCAAATAGACTTATATTCAGAGGCAGTCAAATCAGTGTACAGAGAAGTATTAAAGATAATACAAATTCTTCTATAAAATTTTACTCTGGTATCTTTGATATATGGGGTTCAATCAGTTTGTATTATTTATACTTTGAATGCATTTATAACTGACTATTTTTGTGACTATTTATAAATGCATATTGATGTCATAGTGCAGCATTTTGAAATATATATATATATATAATAAATTTTATGACCTAAGAGAATATCAGTTCACTTGATTGCAGATAATCATTACATTTATTCAATATCTTTTCCTGTAAATTTTGGTTGTAAGATTATTTTTAAAAAGTGATTTGCAAAGAAATCATCAATAATCTAGTTACACCAAATGCCATGTTATGCTAGAAATATGAAAAGCTATCATTATGTCCTCACCATTATTATTTTCCATTAAAATATGTGTGCATGTTTCCAGAAAAATGTGAGTATATATATCAGCCAGGGTGGTCAGCTGTATACAAAAAGTATATATATCAGCAATGCAAAAATAAGATTTACATTGGAAATTGCAATAAACAAGTAGGCAAGTGTTTATAAAATATAATATTAAATACATGTGATAAGAATTAAATTATATTATAATTTGATATATATATCACATAGATGAGCTTGATGGTCAGGTGATCAGACAAAATACCAAATATTCTTTCTTATAATTTATGAAATTTTCAAATACAAATAGGAAGAAAAACTATCAAAAATGCATATAAGAATTTTAAAAGTACATACACATTGGACAAGCTATGGAAGGACAGTCAATTCTATCTTCAACACTTCCTTTACTATATTCAAACTTTATCGTGCTTTGAAATATCAAAGGCTTGTTGATGTAGTATTGAGGAGGCAGAGAGGAGACATCCACTATTCTTTCAATTACAGCACGCTGTACTGCCTTTGAATCAAATGGACACCTACAATGGTATAAGGAAAAAAGGAAAATTCAAGAGATAGTTTTCTCTGATTTGAAAAATCATTACATTAAAATTTTAGACTTGATTTACCAATCTTTACTTCATATGGATTAATTGTATCGAATTTATATTCAGCTCATAATGTTATCTATATCATATAATTTATAGCATGAAAGCCAACCAAAAAATATTACTATATCAAAATCAGATGTGAAAATTCTGCTTTGAAATTAAAATAAATTATACTATCATAACTATAATTTTGGTAAAAGTACAAAAATGAAATACGGGATAAAACAATAAACCTGGTTGCAATGTCATTATAATCTGTCGCACCCTAATTTGGCAGTATTGTGAAAGGCAGAAAATGACACTCCATGTTGGGAAAGAGTTATCCATCAATTTTGACTTGAAAATAGCTAAAATGTGCAGAAATTTATCAAATAATATCAGAAATACCATAAATCCTTTTTTCAATCAGTGTGTACTTTAAATTATTCTCAAGTTAGAAGTATTTTGCTTTTCTGTTAAGTATCTTGTAAATAAAGCAAACAAATAAAACCAAAGGATTGACATACTAATAATGAATTCCACTTAATCTAGAAATGGATTTCAAGATCAAATAGCTGGTGTGCTTTTCTTGTATGACCTTGCCTACTTTGCATCATTCAGTTCGCAACTGTTATTTGCAATGATAAAAGGAGATGAAATAACTTTAATGATTTATCAAAATAATGTATAAATAATATTGAATAAAATAATAATAATAAAGAAGGAAATAATTCTCTGCCAAGTTAGGGTAGAAAAGATTACACGCACACGCACACTAACTGTGCCAGATAGGTGTAACGGGATTAAAGTTTTTTTAAAAGCTAAAATGATACAAATTGCTTATAAAATCACTTTTTAAAAAATTATTAAAATTAGAGAAATAATTTCATTAAATGAATTTCAGAATAAGAATTTATTTAAATGAAAAAAATATTTTAAGCAAAAGATGCCCCTTTTGAATTTTTTATTCTTTTAGATAGAAAGGCAAATTTTGCAAAGTACAGAAAAATATTTACAAATTTTATAACCTGTTTAAGAATTTCGAAACTAAATTTCCTATATATCTATAATTTCCTTATCCAATTCAGATTCCACTTGATATTTTTATGTGACCTTTAATAGATACACACAATTACATAGATAGTAAATTCTTTGATATACTTAATAAAAATGTGAAATAGATTAACAAATGAAGTGATAAAATGAACTGTCAAATTTCATTAACTTAGCTTATTGGGATTTAGAGTCAGAGTGTTAATGCATACACACTTGGGCAATGGCTATACTTTTGGGTACAAGGCCACATATCAAATTTCACCCACTTAAATCTACTAAATTTTTTAATCATCCAGTTCAAAACAAATTAATTAATTAATTTCAAATTAAGGGTTGTATAAAATGAGCAGATTCCTCAAAATTTTAAGGTTGAAATTTTGGATAGTTATTTTGCATAAGAAGAAGCAAAAATGTTTATTAAATACAGAAGATAATAGCTATTGTACTTTAGCCACTGTACCTTGGGACAAAAATTTTAAAAAAAAATCTGAATATATTTACTAATAGTAAATTAAAACAATATTTTTATTGATTTATAAATCAAATTTATGTTATTTTACTCATTAATATCAAATAACAAATAAAAAAAAGGAATAATTTTTAATATTTATAAATACAATTTGAATTATATTAAAACATAACGATTAAAAATGCAATCTCACATAAAAGTCATATCTTACTTGCCAAATATTATAGATGACAAATATACTGGTGCTTCTAACAAGGATGAAAGCAAAGCACCTTGAATTCCACAAACATTCCAGAGAGCGATTTTATCACTGCAAGACATGGACCATGTAGGGTCACCGCGGCCTGGTTTTGTTCTAAGTGCACCTATGACATGAAAATCTTTTCCAGACATTTTAGGATCTTGAACATCACCATCAACACATTTAGCACCTGTTCTTTAAACACAACTATATTAATGCAAAAAATACCAAGGTAAATAATAAAGAAAACATTAAATAAAATAATATAGTTGCTTTTTGAAAGTAATCTGTTTAAAAAGATTCTTGACAGTCTAATTAATTAATACAGAATTATTAAATCATTATATTTACCCATCTAGAGATGGGTAAATACATTTTGGTAACTGTTTTTGCCTACTCTTGATTTCTTTTATATCTTGTTACCTCTGACCGAATGGAAAGCCAGCTATCTTCAGAGTATTTCTAATAATATTTTACAGCTTCACTAACTAGTGTAGCATTGAATTAAACCATCTGTAGAGTCAATTAAAGAAGCAGACTCAAAAGTTTATGTAGATGAACTTATGTTTCATAATTCCATTCAGCAATAATTAATAATGATGGTATTTTTGTGTCACGTACAGCAACATTTTATGTATACAGGTAATGTAGAATAAACATTAGAAATGGAATGAAACATTTTACTTAATTTTATGCAATATAAAATTAAATAAATAAAATTTATAAATATATAAATCAGTATTTTGATATAGATATTTCAGGGCTCTGACCATTTTACATTCTGTTAAAGATAACTTTAGTTTATGACCACATGAAAACACAAAATCATATGTAAAACAGGTGAATATCAAATCATACAAAGAGAATATAAAATAAGTAATCACCTATTCTAAATGGGAAATACTTGAATTTACCACTGATTGTTAAGAAATTATTGATTCAGTAATTAAAAACTCCTGAAAATTAAATGCAACAAAAGTAAATTTTTTAATACACTTTAGATGTAAGAAGCATCTTGCATCATGTAAAAATATGATGCTATAATAGAAAAAACACTGATTAGCAAGAACACCCTATCACAAAGTTGAAATAAGTACCAACAACAAAAAAACATTTATTTAAATATTTATTTTATTGCTGTTTTGCTCTTTTAAAAATTAGATAAACATGAATGATTAGTTTCCTGGTTATATGATTTTCCTTTTAACTTGACATATAGATATAAAAAAATATTGTTGGATATAAGATACTTTATATATATATATATATAAAACTCTTGTTTAATTTCATACTATCCAACAACAATTATTCCTGTCGTTGGATTCTTTTGAATATCTAATTACATAATGATAGGCTATCTCATAAATATTTTGAATCATACCAGAATTTTACTCTATCTTATCATTCAAAATCATTGAAATGGAATCACTACTAATAAAGATTAGAGTAAGGAAATAAGGAATCAGATACATCTTAAAAATATTTTGAATTTCAAACGAATTTTTTATAAATTTAAAAATTAATTTAGGGAATAAAACACAAAACAAAATGAGCTTTAATTTTAAGTTAGTAAATAATTATAAAATATAAACCTGTAGATATCATGGACAACATAAGATGATTTATTATTGGTGGTATCTAATTCTTTTGAAATATCCAGCTTCAATTTCTTAGATGGATTTTCTTCATAATCCCTCTTAATTAGTTCTCCAGAATTTTCTTCATTTTCAGGGTTTTTAGGAAATATAGCAGCATCCCCACCTGCAAATCATCATCAGTTGCTCATTATTAAAATTATTCATAGAAATTCATAAAATTTAAATGAAAGTAAGATATTAAAATGATAATATTATATTTGATTATTCAGTAAATAAAAATTAAAGGCATAATCTTATCTTCAGTATGT
>JAPMOQ010035326.1:243773-254415 GCA_026543055.1 Argiope trifasciata | reverse complement strand
TTATTTTTGTTTCAAATTTATTATTTTTGTTTCAAATTTATTATTTTGTTTCAAATATAATCTGCAAAATGTTCTTGAGAATTCCATGTTATAATGATTATTCAAATAATAAATTTCAATCAATAAATGAATAGTGCTGATCTGTATAACAATTTGTGGGAAATATTTTGGAGTTGGCATTTCAAGATTATTTTCTGAGTTGTACAGCCATGTTTCTTAATTTCAAACTTATAATAAATAAAGTTATAAAAGTAGCAGATAAATTTTTTGGTTAAAAAAAACATGCATTTATATATATTATTATGAAATCATAAAGTTGTTTACATGTGTGGCTAGATGTATGGTATGGAACAGATTTTTACAGATAACTGTAACAGAGTCAAAAGATTACTGCAATTCACACTTCCTATCTAACTAGATGTTTCCTTTACATTCTTGATTCATGAAAGTGAATCTTTTAATAGGATTAATTGGCTTATATTTCAAACTCGCAATATCAATTATTTTTTAATTGTTTATGCATTTTGATAAAAGAAATATTAGGTGGTGAATTAATTATCCATTTAATTTGCATATACATTATAAGGAGTTTAGGATGTATTTTCTAATTCAAGATTGCAATTTTGGAAACCAGACCTAATGGAAACCACAATTTGATGCAGGACTCAAAAGATCACAAAACAAATTTCATTTATTTAAGTCTTTGGGTTTTTGTATTGTAACGTTTGCATGCATTTGAGCATCGCATACACACCATCAACCTCTTGATAGATTTAATGTAGAATGTGCAAAAGATTTTCACTTAGGATATATCCCCCAACCTGGGTCTGATTAAGGCAGAGGCATACGGGGCAATCGCCCCGGGCCCCCAAATCGAATAGAAACTTTATTTTCATGTTTCCTTCTTCTTCAGTAATGAAGTTTGGTTCTTCATTACTGAAGTAATAAGGCAGACGGCCCTCCCAAATAAGTTTTTGCTCCAGGCCCCATTTAGGCTAAGTCGGGCCCTGCCCCCACCCAAACGGACATATCAAATGTGGGAATAAGTTTCCAGTATGGTAGTTAGTTCTCCTCACCCAGTGGATACAGAAATCTTATGACACCATCCAGATAGCACATTCTTTTGCACTATATTTTACAATATTAAACAATATTGCAAATATAGATAAATGTCATACAATATTTTGCAATATTTGTGTGCTACTAGGGTGGGCACACTTATTTCTTTTAGTTTAGTCTTTCTTCTTTCCGAAACAGTTAATTTTTTCTAAGAAAATGAAAGTTTAATCTTTATTCAGAGGAATTTTAAGCAAAACATATTTTCAGCTAAAATTCGTCTTAAATTTCAGTTTTAATTTTCATGAAAGTTATAAACAACAGTTATATTTATAACATGATATCTCAAAAACTAATAGAGTTATTTACATAAAAATGTCAATGTGTGTTTTAAATAATATGGGCTATGAAATGAACTAAAAGTTTTATTGTTGATGGGATACTTTTTCATTAATAGGTTTTTTTTAGAAACATTAAATTGTACATTTATGGTAAAAATACATATATGCACATATTTTTACCCATAACTTCTTTGCATCTCAAAACTTTTTGTATATTTTGGTTCATTCCATTCATCATTATATTCTGTATCTTGTGTACAAAGAAAAATAGGATTGCTGCATTACAGTTTTATGTAGAGTGTGAACCGTTTTGGTTAAATTTCGTTAAAATTTAATATATTTTCAAAATACATTATATTTTCAAATGATTTTGTTGTATTCATAGTATTTTGTATTATAATTGACATAACATATAAAAACCATAGCTTTGAATAGTTTTTAGAAAATCCACTTTTTCAAAAATTCTCCTCTTAACATAGTCGGATACCATTTGGTTTAAAATTTGATAACGATCGACGTATTAGATGACAAAGAGGTTTTTCATCTCTCTAGCTATTTGAGTATTGTGCATATTGTATTGTATCAGACACTTTGAATGAAATTGATTCGAAATTGAATAGAAATATACAAAATTAGAGTCACGACAACATATCAGATTTCTTCCATCACACTCAAAGCGTTCTTGAGTTATCTGCTCATGAACAGATAGGCATCATTCGGAAAAAAATATGTTTTTCGGACTCTGGTAGGTCTAAAATGTGGAAAGTCTTTAAAATTGGAATATTTTGCCAATCACAAAACTCTCTCTTGGTATGTTTCGTATACGAAAAGTAAAAAAGAGGGTTAGTTATATGAAAGCCCCATTTTAAGGCAACGCTAAGGTTATTCTGGGTCTCGTAATTTTCAATCGCAATCAGGTGACGAGGACGACACCTAAACTGCCACCCCCTCTCCTCATCACACCAGTGTGAGGACGTTTGGTCTGATGAATTTTACTCAAAGCAGACTTATTTACACTTCTTTTTAAAATTAAAAAATCAAACTGAATTCTACAGTAACTTCTGAAACATTGTTGCACAAAAAATTATTTTTATACCGTTTCTTTAAAGTTGTCTTTTTAATTATACCACTTTAATAAAACTTGGAATTTTTGCTGCATTATGGCATTTTTTATAAAAAAATGTCTGCATAATTTCTAACAAAAAATCTTTATCTTCATGCTCTAACCGTTTCATCAAATATATAATCATGTGATTTTATTGCATTGTTCAAAGTTAAGGAAAAAGAACTATGTTTAATAGTTGTGTAGTCAACAGGAGAATAAAAAGTCGGTTGCAATTCCATGAAAGTTAAAAGACCAGAAACATTTCTAACTGCGACGTACTGGGTTTACTTTAGTTTAGTTATATTAACGTCTCGTTTTAAAGCTACACTAATTTGAGACGCACCTCGTAATTTTGAACTGCGATCAAATGACGAGGACGATACCTGAGCTGCCACCCCCCACTCCACATCTCACATTACCAACGGGAGGATGTTTGGCCTGACGGATGTAGCGTCAGGCCAAACGTTAAATCCGTCAGACCATTTTCTGCGACATTTCTGCAACATTTATGCGATGGTTCTTCTGTGGAATCGTATCTTGAGCCTGAAACCCTTCGGTTCCAAAGCCGAGGCCTTGCCACCACGCCACGGTGATCCGATGTACCGGGACTAGTCCCCATTAGTAAGACATTAGATCACGTAAACTTCTAATGTCACGCAGCTGTGACGTAATGGGGAATTGACTTTCAATGCCATTAAAAGCAACTAAATTACTATTCATAAAAATAAACTTTTGTGGATAAATTATTATGCAGATTTATTACCAGAATAATAAATTGACTCGAGTTGCAAGTATTTAATTATCGTTTTATTATTCTGTTTCTGCTTTTAATGATTCGTGCTTGCATAATTGCGGAAGAAAATTCATCGCTCTAATGAATGTTTGACTTGCGTCGCTGGATTCTTTGTTATTTGCACATCGAAGTACGGCGACCTTCGAAGGTCATTTATTTATTTTAGCAACAAGTACGAGTTTGGCAACATTACTAGCTACAAAAAAGAAAAAAAACTTATAATGGTTAATCGCCTTGTCATTATTTTTGTGTAATAATAGAAATTTTCGAATGCTCTTCATTTTGATCTTGTCAATCTTACTCTAATTTGACCAGTTTGAAAATACCATCAAGATTATTGTTTTCAACTAGAAATCAATTTTAAGGTAGCCGACTGCGTTAAAAACACTGGCCATCACAACATTGGCTATTTTTTTTTTAATTCTTATTATTTCTTATAGTTCAGACCTTTCTCTTTCCAATCAATTCATCTTTTCTCGGAAAAGGAAGGTCTGACCCGTCATTCAGGATCATATATTTTCTAACTAAAATTTGTCTTTTACTTCAATTTTCACAAAAGTTTAATTTGCATAAAGATTCTCCACCGTTAACATGATATCTCAAAAAATAACAGATGTATTTACATAAACATTTCAGCGTCTGTTTTAAATAATACGGGCAATGAAATGAACCAAAAGTTTTAGTGTCGATGAAATACTTTTCATTTATAGGTGTTTTCAGAAAAATTATGTTGTGAATTGATGGCAAAAATGCATATATGCTCATATTTTTACCCATAACTTCTTTGCATTTCAAAATATTTCTTAGATGTTGGTTAATTTTATTCATTATTGTATTCTATAATTTGTGTGCAAAGAAAAATAGGATTGCTGTATTACAATTTTTTGTAGAGTTTAAACCATTTTGGTTCAATTTCACTAAAATTTATTACTAATTTTCCTATTTCTCAAAATATATTATATTTACAATTTTTTTTGTACTTATAGTGTTTATAATTGACAATACGTCTTAAAACCATCAATAATTTTTAAAAAATCCACAATTTTTCAAAAATTTTCAGTCGAATTTAGTCGGATACCTTAATAGTTATATTCGCGAGTCACGGAATCTTAGACAATGAAAAAGAGAGTTTATTCTGTTTGGAACAACAACAACAAAAAAGTATATACTAATGTGCTTGTTTGTTAAAAGCATATTTAAAATAATATCACCTTTCCTATTTTTATTTTTAAATTTCAGAGGGCACTCATCAACGTGTGAATATTTAATTCAGAAGATATTTACTTTTTCAGTTTTGTTATCATATTTTTATTTTAACAAGATGATTTGCTTCAGTACTTTGTTATTTTTCTGTGTTCTCATGATGTATTAAAATTCTGATGGTTGAAAGCCCATCTCTCATTGCACGGTTTAATGATTTTTAGTAAAAGATTTCGTGATTTTCAATGCATCGGATGGGTTTATGGGATACTAGCTATTACCCAGGACTCTGTTCGCGTGGAAATTTTGATGTATATGTACGAGAAACTATCAAATAATGACAAATAAAAAAATTAAACCTAACCTAGAAACGATACATTTAAGAGTATAAGCATATACGAAAAATATATAACACACACACAATTTAATTACAAAAACACACAACTAACGTAAAAAAAATTTATTTACAATGTACACTTGAAATAAAACAAAACGGTAAATCAAGTCCGGTCAAATCCATTTTATTAATGGATCGAGATCGAGATAGCTACAACAGTATTATACACATCATTTTTAAATTTTTTAATTAAAATGAAAACACAGTTGTCAGGAATCACGGGCGAACTTTCAACGCTAGTTGGCGTAACGTAGATGTCTGTTTTTTCTACGCCAGTTGAGGTATCGCAATGCAGATTCGAACTTTTTTTTTTTTAATTTCCTTTATTCTGTTTTCTTTTCATTTAAAAGTACTTCAGAATGAATTCGAAAGATCGATTCATTAATAACGTTTGATTTTAAATACATCAAACACAAAGAAAATTAATAGAATCGTTTGAAATAGTGGGTCGAAAATTCTGCTAAATCTAACCACAACTCTGTTGGGAAACACACACACACACACACACACACACACACACACACACACACACACAAAACAAGCCTTACTTATTTTTGGCGGGATTTGGCCTCAGCTTTTCGGCGCGAAAGTTAGTTATTAATGAATAAAAAATGAACCAGAATAAAAAGAAGCCTCTGCTCTATTCTTGACTATAATCTATCTTTGTGCTAAATATTATCCAATTTTGTTCTGGCGTGATTGAGTAACAAACGCCCATCCATCCAAACTTTCACATTTATAATATTAGTACAGATAGTTACGAATTTAGCTGCCAAGGAAAGTCTTGGATTGAATTTATTCTGGCAGACTCTTACCTAAAATTTCCTTAAAATATTCAAAATTTTCACTTAGGTATTTTGAGCGTTGCAGTAGCCTGTTGGTAAAATCTTTGTTTTTGGACAAAAGGATTCTAGAGTTAAAAAAAAGTTGCACTAGTGATCCGCATGTGCTTGGGCATAACGATTTTTGAAGCCTCGTTGTGTGATCCGTTATTAAGGAAATTTGGAAAGATAATCTGGTTGCTCAGTTTTCATTTTAGGCTATGAACAAAATAATGTCTTGTTTTAAAACAAATGTGCAACGGCGCTTTCGTTCGTCCAATTGAACTAAGCATTGTAATCAAACGTGTGGGACAACCTAAAATAAAGAAGAGACAGGTAGACAACTTCTCAGTATCCTCCTTTGCTCGTAAGAATTTGTCATTTACTGAAATGATCGACTTCATGACTCCCTTCGTCAAATCATTCCAAATGGCGACACTCCGAAGACACGTCAAGGTCGACGAAGGACTACGGCATCAGTCATCGATATATGACATTAGATGCTGGATGCCCCAGAGAGCTACCAGATGGGAAAACTCTCTTGGAATCTCTCTGTTCTAACTGGACATTTCTTTTTTGAGTAAACTATTCGAATATACCTAGCTGAGGACTTTTATGGAACTTCTTTTATTTGGGAGAATACCCTAGTTCAATACGCTCACCCTAGATTAATATACATTGCCCCCTTCTTTGCGACGAATTTCGACATCATTGAGGAGGAATGACTTTAATCTTGCTGTGTTCATGAATAATTTCCTGTCTGAAGATGAAATGGACTCGCTTCTGTGATGTACTTTGAGAAAGGGATGTTATCCAAAGGTGATCATAAAAGCTCTCAGCTAGGTATATTCAAATAGTTTACTCAAAAAGAGAAATGTTCAGTTACAACAGAGAGATTCCAAGAGAGTTTTCTCACCAGGTTGTTCTCTGGGGCATCCAGCATCTAATGTCATGTATCGAGGACTGATGCCGTAGTCCTTCGCCGACCTTGGCGTATCTTTGGAGTGTCGCAGTTTGGAATGATTTGACGCTACATATATTACGGCCAAAGCTTGAATTCGGCCAGTTCCCGTATCGGCTGGCCGAATCGCACATTGGCTGGGGCGTATGGCTATTGTCCGATGTACTGGAAATGAATAGCGTATATGTGGTTTTGGCCGTCCACTTCCTGAAGTGCCCAGAACTCCCTGGCCAATGTGCGGAATGACCGGCCAATTCGTTAACTGGCTGAACTTCGGGCATTGGCTGTAACAATGATAATGATAATTTTCAATTATAAACTAATTATAACTGAAGAAGTAATGTGATTATCAGATCATTCAGGTCAGTAGATAATGTGATTATCTTTTTTTTCTCCAAGGGAGAGGAAATTTTCATAAGGGATCAGGAGATTTCTGGTACTGTGAGATCCTTACTCACTAAAACTTCTCCCTTCAGATTATAGCCCACCGTACCTCCCTGGCCTTTGTTCCGAACGACGATCCTAGGCGCCTAAAAGGGGTGGATTCGTCGGAAAACTCCTTTGTGGCAGGTATAATGCGATTATCATAGAATTACGGTACACAAACACCCAAAATTCGCTCATATCCTTTTTCTCCTGACTTTGGCCGATCGCCCCATGTCATTTCGCGAACTGGTTGGCCAAACCCAGAAATCAAGGAAAGATCGGACGTTAGCCAGTCATTGTGAAGCGTAACTGGCTGTTTCTCGATTTGGCCGGCCAATTCGGGAACTGGCCAACTTCGGGCTTTGGCTGTAACACATATATTTTTTTTATAACCTGGATACCACCACTATTTGAGATTTACTTAACTATTGAACGAATGGACACTCGAATAGTGTAAATCATACCTATTAGAATATCAAAGTATAAATTCATTGTGAAAAATATTTCACTGGCTTTTTGCTCTTGTGTCGTGCTGTGGATTTAAGTATCTCGTCGCTTTTTTCTTGTACATAAATTATGTCTCACGGATGAAATAAAGAAAATTGTCTTCTCTCTTCTGTTCTCTCTCTCTCTGTCTATATGTATATATATGTGTGTGTGTGTGTGTGTGTATCTGTATATGTTTTACTTCCCGTTCTAAAGGGAAGATTGATTAGACTTCGAATTCGTTATTGCACTATCAGCGACGGAAAGATGCTTTTCGACATTATCATTTTTTATTACATTCTATATATGTTTATCTTCTCGATCTGAAGGGAAGATTGATTAACAACTTCAAAATTCATTATTTCTCTATCTGCGACGGAAAGAAAGTAGAAATGCACAACCCGCTGACAGAAGGAAATTTATTCAAATTTATGTCGAAGAATCCGAATAATTTATCGGCGCACCCGCGCTGCGAATGATCTCGATTCCTTTCGCCAAACCGGTCTGATCGACAGGTCGGCAGAAGCGTACGAGAGAAGCGGGGAAAAAAAGGTTAAAAAGTGAAAGATGAATACTAATAAGGACACAATGTTTTGGCGCAATTTCACTTAGGTTCAAACTATTCCCTCAGGTTGTGAGTTCAAATGACCTTTAAAATGCATTTGAGGCTGTGATTTCCGGCTTTAGATGCCGTGATTTTAACTCCACAAAACGGCGAAAATAATTTAGATTTATTCTTTAGGAACGATGTTATATCCACTCTATTGCTATTAAGAAAATGTTGACTGTGAGTAAAGCAGTGAATCTCGCAAAATACGAATTTTTCATTCTTGAATACCATTTTATCAAAGCTAGCTCCAGATTATTCGGCATTTTGAGAGAAATTAGAATGGCATTTCTCGCCTTCCATATATTGTATATTGGTATAGATATTTAATACTAAAAATGGTCGAAGCATGTTGTTGTTGCAATGCCACTTGGTCAAACCAAGCCGAATTAGCAGAGCTGTTTCGATTAAGGCAGAGGTGAGCACCGTTCAGTTGAAAGGGCGACTTTGCTTGAACACCCACAACACGACCCTTTTTAGGGGGCGGTCGAACTCATTCATCCATCAGCAAGTCAGAATTTAGATCCAAATCAGAGACCGACTCATCCCTGATTCAGTACCCCCAGTGGTATCGGTCGAAGCATACAAGTATTTATATACTCTGCATACATATACTTGTATATTTCAATAACAATACGAAGTAATCAAGCATTTAATTTTCTATATTATAAATTTTTAAAATGTAAAAAAAAATTAACAAGTAATATGAAAAAATTAAATTGAATTATTACTTAGATCAACAAGAATTTTTTTATTTTAGTTATTTTTTTATGAAATATGACAGAATCGCGATATTAAGCGGCCAAAGAATTTTTTTTCCAGCTTCGCTGCTGGTGGTATTTATTCCTAAATTTATATCCTGTTAAATATCTTGCATAAGATCTCTTTTTCTCCCGTATTAACTAAAATTTATTAATTTTCGCAAGAATTGAATCGCATTCTTCATTTTCACTTGAAAAATATTGAAATCCTCGCATTTTACCGATTGAGCTACTGCCTGTTGATTTCAACTTTCATTGTTTGTTTAGATTGTTTATTTAGATTTTTTAAAAACTAGTTTTTGATGTTAGGAGAAATTAAATAGTATGTAAACACAATTTTTTATAAATTAATTGACTTAGATTTTTATTTGATGAAGTTAAAAGTTAATAAATAATTATTACCAAATTAAGGTTTGGAATCTTTAAAAACAAATTTATTTCAATCAAATTCACTAAAAATTTGTTTCTGATTTTAATAACCAAAAATGAAAAATTAAGATCTGATTTTTTTGTAAACTTCAGTCATTCCAAATTTTATTTATTAATGTTATAAATAATGCTGCTCACCAGCTGTAATAGTACAATTGCATTTTGTAATATTTTGTGTGAAATCATTGTTGTTATTTTCTCCTTTTTAAAGAAAAAATGGAGAAAAAGACAGGGTTTATCACATTTAAAATGTTTCAGAGGAGAAACACAAAGTATTTTCAATATTTCTTTATATTGCTGTTACTCTAAATAAAAGTAAAACTTTTGAAGAAGCCTTTTGTGAAAAAATTGACAAGTTACACTTTGTCAACAACCGTCTTAAAAAGTTTACCTGATGAAAACAAGTTTTACTGTTTTGAATCTGCTTTTGAAAGTCGCTATTATCAACTTTGCAAGAACAGTCAATAGAAATGTTTTTTTTTCTAGATCATATATACTTATAAAGTAAAAAAAAAATGTGTTTAACCGAGTCTTACAATAAAAATTTTAAATGGCATGTTTTAGCATTGACAGATTGGTTGCGAAATTTGTATCAGATTTTCAGTTTGGTCGTTATAATAAAATTCTACCATCCGATTTTTTCATTTTTCACTTATGATGTTCATACACGTGACCAAACGAATGGATGACATTAGTAAGTGATCCAAAATTTGATTCAGATTTGTGGATTTGGGCGTTTTGCGACAGGCGCACTGTAAGACTGGTTAGTTTAGTTTCTCCTTACTAACTTTTCATTTATTTGCCAGAAATGATTGATGATGATTAAATTAATGTTTGAATCAATAATTAATTTAAAATTAGTTACTGTTTATTTCTTATGATATGATTGTTCTTTTCTCTTCTGCTCACGTTTTTCACACTGTTATCTAAGCAGACTCTTGATTTTTTAATAAATATTATATGATTAAATAAATGTTCTGAAACAGAAATTTAAAAAAATTCCTGACTACACCTGAAAAGTATTAGTTTATTGCATTAACATAGAAATTGTCAGCACTCAAAATTTAATAATTCCCCGCAGACAGCAAATTAAGTTTCACCCGTTTAAGTTTCGATAATTTTTGATTTTCCGTATACAAAGTTTTGTAGATGGATGTGTGGGCTTAATCCAAAGAATTTCTTCTCTGTTTTCTTATTTATTTTCACACTCATACACATATAATAGCACACATGGACAATGATCACGGATGTATAAGGAA
>JAPMOQ010035326.1:190856-212470 GCA_026543055.1 Argiope trifasciata | reverse complement strand
ATATATGCACTTTTTAAATTAAGAATGAGGAAGCGAATTTTTTGAAGTTTACGAAAATGATTAAAAACTCAGACTTCGGAGTATTTCTGCAATAACTTCAGAAAATATCATTGCGCAAAAATAACTTTTACACAATTATAAAATTCAAAGAAGTATTTTTCAACCATACCCAACTAATTGCTAATATTTTTTTCTAAATTTTGGCGTTTTTTCCCCTAGTTTTTTTTATGTGCTTTACGAAATGAAATTCAATCTGTTTCCACAGTTTTATCAAATAATGTGATTATGTGATTTTTCTATCATTTCTGCATTTTAAGAAAGATTCTATTTATTACTAGCCTGGTTTGCACGAAGAATAAAAAAGGAAGAGTGTTTTGAAAGCCAACGAGTAATTAGAAAATAGATTTGTGATAGCCGAAACATGAAGTAAAATTAAATGATGCATTCGAGCCACTTATACAAGCACTCGAGTTGCAATTAAGATTTTCATCGCCATTTTTGGTTCTGCTTTCTTCTCATCTTTCAAAAATTACGACAGTTGTAGGTCCAATAGTTAGCAGGGAGACCTTCTATTGATATCATATACTGTTATCTTTATTTTTTTACTTGCCGCTTAAACTAGTGTTTTTTTTATTAAAATAATTTATTACTTGTCCTATGACATTTATTGAAAATAATTTTAATGGAGCTTGGGTACTGGAATCATATATGGTCTAGTCATAAATTATTCATAAATTTATATTTTTAAAGCATATATAATGTCTTGAAACTTGATTCCAACAAAGCTAAAGAATAATAATTTTGATTATTTAATGTGTAGTTTATACAAAGAATCAGAAAATCAAATCTCATTTCTTCAAATTACAATGTTTAATTTGAAATATAAATTACCCACTTAGTTACATTAAATTTTTTCGTTATAGTAATTTGTCATAGGACTCTAATCCACTTGGAAGCTTCATAAATATAATAAACTAACTGTTACCCTGCGCGTTTCGGCTGCAGAAGAAATAATCTTGGAAATATCGTTTGGAATTTGAAATGGTTATCTTGTTTCATTAAGAATGGCAGGAAGAAGGGCATTTGTTTTCTTATTGGCAATAAACACATTCACTGAAATTGAAGGTTATAGAAATGAAAAGCATAAATAGTATTTATACTCTTTTTATTATACCTTTTTTATTTTTATCTTCTATTATACAAACAAATATTCATTTATATTTATAAGATTTGTGTATTCCCTTAAGGTGGGGAATACACAAATAGAAAATATAGAATATCACGCCTACTTTTGGAAAATCACATGACCACAACGGGACAATGGCAAATGATTGTCCCGTTGGGACAAACGTTGTCCGCGTTGTCTCAAGTGTTCACATGGGGACAATGCCGGGACAACAGCAGAGAGACAATGCTTACGGACAATAAAAAGCCTCGTGTGAACCCACCTTTAGAGTAGTAAAGCTTCGTTTTCTTTCAGAATGGCAACGAAAGAAACTATTTATTGTATCTCGTGATTCGTTTCATATTCGTTCGGAATTCTCAAGTTTAATGATAAAAAATGTGATTAAAATATTTTATTTTAAAATGAATTAAACATAGAAAATATATTTAAACCATAAAATCGTAAATATATATATATATATATATATATATTGAAAACTGAGATGGTGCAAAATTATTGGTACTATAAAATTTTCGAAAGTTAGTGACAAAAATGCTAAAATTTTATTAAATGTTTAGTTAAAATTTCAAATCTATAGGATTGGTTCCCCTAAAAGTTTTTCTCATACTCTCTTATAACGTTGCTACCTCAGAGAACGACTTGCATGGCATTTACGTATAACAGCTGCGAAATATTGAGTCTCGTTTGAATTCAGCATCTTTATTCAATCTGTTGTGCCTCCTTGGTGAGTTATTTGGTGGTTAATCCATGGTAAACAGAACAGAAAATATTTTTTATATATTATATAATTTTACTATGCCTATAATCATCCCGTAAGTGCAAGTGATAAGTATTCGAAGTTTCATCGCAATCGGATGAGAGGTACTGCAGCCCATAAGAGACATACAGACAAACATTCATTTTTATTTATAGAAATAAAAAAGATATAAGGTAACTGAAGTTTCAACTTTAAATCTATCAAAATTCAATGCTTAAAAAAATTCTTTGTTGATGGGAGCTCTGAACATATTATGTTGAAGATAAGCATCACCAATATTTTTTTTATTTGGATCAAATGGCCGCCAAATTCGGTAAGGTAAAAATAAAGATTCAGAATATAAGAATATTTTGTGTAGTTTTATATTCGAAAATGTTTCTACGAAAAAACATAACGTTTTGATCTCAAACAATTTGGAATATGTGATAAGTAAACAGTATTTTACAATAATCAGAGCACTCAGGTTCACTATTAATTTTTTCTATTATTTAATTTTTATGAAAAGTAAATCTAAAAGTCAATTTCAGAATTATTTTATTTCCTATTCTCGTTTTAAACAATTTGTTAAAAATCAAAACTGTTGAAGAATATGGATAAGCTGAATTCTTCATGAAATGTTAAGGATTTCGAATGAATATCAGAGAGTAGTAATAAGCTAATTATGATAGTTACAGTTAGTAATATATAATAAAGTAAATTAATATTTAAAAATATCAGAAGATAAAAACCGAAAGAAGAATACAACTAACTACTCCACTTGATGGATGGGGTCTGAAAACACTCGAGATTTTGACAGCGGAGATGTGGGTGGGCCACAAAGGAAGAGTTCTCGGAAACCGACTCTTCAACTTTGTAAGAAGAGGAGTTATGGCTTCCTCGGGTAGTTTCATTTGCATCCGGATTCCCATCACGGATCCATCAAAGAGAGCAAAGTTAAGATGGTAAGCTATCTCAAAACATGGTGTAGTTAGAACAAACATATATTTTTATTAATAAAATTTTAATATAAATGTAGATTTACAGATTTTTCATTCGTTAACATTTAATCTCAAATGAACTCTTTCTGTAATAAAAAGTATTATATTCATAAAAATAATCTAACTTTTGATGAATATCATGCCTTGGATCTCTCTGAGGGCGAAATATACATATTTTTAATTATGTCTTTCTGTCAATGAGCATGGCAACTTAAGAGTATTTGGAGTCATACAGAGGGAATTCAGAGCATAGCCATTACAACAAATTCGTCAATTTCCTTCAAAGTTAGAACAGGATCCATTCCCTGGAACTTTGTATCTCCAAAAACAGATGAATTCGGTAACTATACAGCGTAAACAACAATTTAATGGTTATAATTTAGTTTATTATTTTGACAAATGCTTCATAAAGTGTGTACCTATCCTAGATCCTGTTCGTCATCATTTGTAGGTATGTCTATATGTATAGGTGTTTGCACACTCACACATATATATACATAGACACATATGTATATATATATATATACACACACACATAAAACAAATTTTACTTCCCCCCTAAAATGGTAATAAAAAAGCATGCTGAATTCTCTTCACTAAATTGGAGATTAAAAAAAAAAACAGTTTAGTGACTTTGGAAATACAAATTTTTATTTTTTGCGGCATTTGATACGCTACTCAAGATGTACAGTTTTTATGTTCGTAAAAAGGAGATAGCAACTTTATTGAGGAATATTAAATTTCTCTTTGCACCGAAATATAAATCTCCCTTTGGGTTATGGATAAGGAATTTTTCAATGTTTTCGAAGTTTATAGAAATAAAATAGAGATGGTGGCATGAATTTTAAATTTCCTCTTACTCAAATACGCGAGAGAAAATTTAAAGAAAATATTTGAAAATATTCGGGGAAGAATCAATTTTTGATTTTTCTGCTCGTATTTATTAGAAATATATTTAGTCGGAGTAAAATATTATTAGCTGTATCTATTTTAGTTGTCAGAAGAAAGTTCGCATTACAAATGGAGAGATATAATTACTTCTTGAATATTTAATGAATATAATGAATATTCTTGAATATAATGAATATTCTTGAATATAATGAATATCGATTTTTTTTCCATAGTTCATTTTGTATAGAAAACGATAAAATAATCTAATGACACTTTAATATAATCTAAGTGGTTGAATTAATGTGGTAGATAATAAGTTCAATAAACTGTCTAAAATTTATATGAAGAAGTATAATTTATGCATTTATAAAGTCTAGAGCATTGTGAAGTATAGTTTATCACTTCATAGTTTTAAGAAAATATATTGATAGTTTGTTAACTGTTTGCGTTAATTTGTCAAATAATTGTTTTAATGGTATTTTATTTATTTATTACTTATCGCTATTTTTATATTACCATCCCATCCAATCCTTATTCCGCATCGCGAGTTCCAGAATGTCCAGGTTTGAAATTTTTACAAGGTGGTTATAATTAAACTTCCCCTATAAACAGCATCCGATAACGTGAATGGATTGCAATGAAATTTGGTATACAGACTTACGAAATGCGCTCGCGGAATTTCGAATTTTTTTTTTAAATTTCAAAATGTTTACCAGAGGGCGCATTTCCTGGAAAACATTAAATTTTATACAATAAACGACCGAAATGGAATGCAAAAACAAAATTAACAATCCAGATCAAGAATTGTGAGTAATAAAATGTAAACCCAGGAAAACCTTTCAGTTCTAGGGAAAAAATGTCGAGATTTGCATGCCTGCCAAGAAGAGGAATCTTTATGTAAAACAGGCCAGGGGATTAAAGTTTGCAGTTATCATGTTTTATGTCGATGTTTCCAGCTATTATGATGGCGTCATTTTGTTGCAACATTGAACGTCTCAAAGAACCCCATAAAGCCAATGTGCGAAGCATCACAACATATTAGTAACGATCTGTTGTTGAACACACACTCGCCTCTGACTTGAAATTTTGATGGTGAATGAAGATGGTCACATGGAGCAACTTTACTTACATCACTGGAAATGTTTACCAACTTCTCCTTTTGTGCAAATTCTTCCTAACACTTCTTGTTTCTGCAATCTAAACTGTGCCCCCACCTAGGACCGGCCATCTGCAATGCACTCGGAACCCACGACTAAGGGATGCCATTACCATGATTAAGAATTAAAACAATTATAATATTACACATATTAAAAGTCTACAAGCTTGTTTTCATGTGGTTATCTGAGCACTGTCTGACGTCTTTATTAGCCAAAGATCGCAGTGATATTTACAAAAAAGCGAAAAATGTTCATTTATGAACCAGGAAATCCCCGTCAGACATGCTAAGACAGAGCGGTGTACCCGACGCCTAGAAGTCGTGTCTGAGGCTGGGTTCAAGCAAATCATCAGCTATCTACTTTTGTCTATATCTAATGTAATATATTTTTTTTAAATCCTTTACATCGCCAGTTACTAACTACAATAAATGCTGAACCCTCTTTCAGCAAATTAAAATTAAATAAAGGATTATCTTCTTTCAAGCATATGGGTATAATGCTTAAACGCTCTTGCTGTATTAAGTATCGAAAAAGAAATCGAAAAAATTGTTATTTTCCTGGAGTAATTAATGGCGAAAAAGAAAATCAAGAACATTAAATAAATATGCAAATGTTCGCTTTTTTTGCTAAAAACTTAGGGCTTCAAATGGTTTTTTGCATCCGGGTCCTTTCGTAGAGAATTCCGGCTCTGTCCTCCCCTTCAACAGAGGACTATTATTTTTTCCTCAGTTTGTTTCGATGACAAGGTGATCAGAAACTAGTCAATAAATGTTAATATTGTTTTTACATTCCGTTTTTTCATTTATTATGTTTAAATTAATGTTTTTCATATAAACCCACCCTCTGGTGAGCATTTTGGAAAATTTCCCCTCGAAAATCATGCGAATGCATCTAGTATACGTTCACATACCAAATTTCTTTGAAATCCGTTCATCCATTTGTGTTGTAGGTGGCTCTTTATAGGGGGAAGTTTAATTATAACCACACTGTATTTTATTTATTTATTTATTACTTATTGCTATTTACCACTTACTATTCCAACCAATTTTTAATCTGTGTTTTAATCCGAGGCCTGGAATATCCTGGTTTGGGGTAAAGAAAATCTGGTAAAATTATGTCCACTAAAATGGGGACACATCAAGAACATAATCTCTTCTGTGGTTGGAACAACTGTAACATTATAAACAAGCCAAGGCTTAAGACTTATTTTATTAGGTCGAATGTGAGAGGTTAATGATGTAAGGCGGCTCGAATGATGATTTAATTAACGTTGACTAAATATTAGAAATGAGTGTAAATAAATATGTCTAATGCTTTTTAAAGAATCTCCGGCATTATATACCTCATATTTTGGATTTCTAACTGTGGTATACTCTAAAACCAATCCTTTGCTGTGTTGGCTCTTAAGATGGAGGAATGTAAGACAAAATTCAATTAATAAAACTTAAGGTATCCGACTACGTTGGAAACACTGGTTATCACTCACATTGGCAAATTCTTTTTAATTTTTATGTCTTGTAGTTCAGACTTTCCTCTTTTCAAAACAGTTTATCTTTTCTAGGCAAAGAAAGGCCTGACCTATCATCCAGGGTCACATATTTTTCCGCTAAAATCTGTCTTTCAATTTCAATTTTCTTAAAACTTCAATTCTCTTAAAAATTCTCCACTGTTAACATGATATCAAAAAACCCAATAGAGATATTTACATAAAAATTTCAGATGGCATTTTAAATAGTATGGCCAATGAAATAATGCAAAACTTTTATTGTTGGTGAAATACTTTTTCATTTATAGGTGTTTTTAGAAATATTACGCTATGAATTTATGGAAAGAAATGCATATAAACTTATATTTTTCCCATTACTTCTTTGTATCTTGAAATTTTTCTTAGATGTTGGTTCATTTCATTCATCATTATAGTCTGTAACTTGCGTACAAAGAAAAATAGGATTGCTGCATTACAGTTTTCTGTAGATTCTGTAGTGTTAACCGGTTTGGTTCGATTTCTCTAAAATTCAATACGATATATATATATATATATATATATATATATATAAACCAAAGACAAAACAGCAAGAGTTGAAAATCTTCCGGTTAGTCTGAAGCATCAAATCATCACTTAAACATAACTGATACATCAAAGATTTGCAACAACAACTCCTACTGATCTACGAAAAAAAAAAAAAAAATCAAATCAATCTCTGCGCGTTGCAGTCGCAGAAGAAATAATCTTCAAAATATCGTTTGGAATTTAAAATTTTTATCTTGTTTTATTAGGAATGATATCGTGTGGGCTGTGGAGGCCTGGTTGGTAGAGGTAGGTAGCGAGTTCTTTCCTCATCTCAACCAAAGACCGCCATGTTGGCTAATGGCAGTTGGGGCACATTCAATAGGTCGTGACTGCGAAGTCCTCCAAGTTCCCTAACCACTGGGGGTACTGAATCAAGTTCGAGTCGATCTCTGATTTGCACCTCAATTCTGACTTGCCGATGGATGAATGAGTTCGACCGCCCCCTCAAAAGAGTTGTGTCGTGTGTGTTCGAGCAAAGTCGTACTTTCACCTAAACCACTTTCACCAGCCAGCCTGAACGGTGCTCGTTAATTGAAAGGTGCGCACTTCTGCCTTCATTCGAAAGAGCTACTCTCATTTGGCTTAGTATGACCAATTGGCATTAGACCGACCCGACCCGAGAATGATATCGTGAATGAATACATTCATTGAAGTTGAATGATATTTAAAAGAAAAATGCAATTAATTTTTATTTCCTTTTTCAAACGCTTTAGGGTAGGCAATATTTTCTTCTTGTTTTTCTATTTTCAGAAGAAACAAATTAATTTCTTGACTGCCCAGCTTGCAAGCATATAGCATACGCCTGTTTATGTGAAACTGCAGTGTCTCCTTGGCGAGTTAATTTGACAATAATCATTGGTTAATAGATGCGGTAAATAGATCCGGAAGTATTTTTTATATATTAGAATAATTGTACTATGCCTATGACCATCCCGTAATAATTATTCAAAGTTTCATCGGAATCCGATTAGCGGTACGGCAGAGCATAAAAGACATACAGGGAAACATTCATTTTTATTTATATAGATTACTGAATGAGCTAGCTTACTTTGAAAGTTCTGTACAATATGCTTATTTGGCATTCAAATTGTGCTTTTTCTAAAAATTACCAAAGCCAATTCATATTCTTTCGCTTTGAGACTTTTTGGTGCTGAAACATCGAATTTTGTTTCGAATATTGAAAATTGCTCATGGTTAAATACCGCAATTAGTTTTGGCTAATTCAATAGAAATATATGAAATTCCCAATTCAATAATCTGAAGAAGTGGAACTAAAATAGTTATGATATTAAACTTTACTTGCTGTAGTTTGCACTTTAATTTTTTTATTCTGTTTTTTTTACTTGCTTAAAATATATTCTCTTTGATATGTCTTCCAAAACTTTTGGTGATTTCAAATTTACTCGAAGCCATTTTAAATTTCAAAAATTGTTTTTACAGAGCATATCATTTATCATAAAAGGATAAAAATCATTCTATCTTTAAATTTCCAAAAGAAATATAATGCGCTGTTATTATATCTTAATTTTTTTAGAAAATTTATCTATAGCCTTATACAGTTAGAGTTTAAAGTAAAAGTGTATTGTTTGATGCTAAATGATGAATTCAAGACTCATGACAGTTTTAATGAAAATTCAAAAAGAAAGAAAAGAATGCCAAATATAATTTTGAATGGATTAGTATTGTAAAAGTAAACTGAGCTTCATTATAGTTTAAAGAAAACCTTTTCCGCTCAAAAAACCAGTTATAACATTTGTCAATTTTCTGTTGCTGTCAGGATAGATAGAAAACATTGTTAAATAATTGAACATTTAAAATTAATATGATGTAATTTCTCATTCAAGATTTTGTACTTTTAGTTGTATGCAAAAAGCAAGAAGCTAAAATAATTCAATAACAAAGAAATAAATCATTCAAATTTGCATAATTTATTTACTTATATGCTTTATTCTTGTTTGAGGTTTGTTATTCGTGTCAGCAATTTGTTAAAATATCTATTTTTATTAGCAAAAATGAGATGGATTTATTGTGCGCGTGCATACTTTTTTTCGATTGTTCATTCTACTTTATCATTTTAGCCCCTTTTATTACAATCAATCATATAAGATGCTAAAATTCGATTATCTCAGTGATAAAATTGGTCATCATAAATATATAAGATTGCCATTCAAACAATCTTGAGAATTCAAAATTATTTTTTTCTCGTATTTTCATCTAACTTTTATAATATTTTATTAAAATTTTTCTAATATGAGACTCCGACTTAAGAATTAATTCCAGAACAATCAACAAAGTTCTAAGAATATACTAAAAATAGCAGAATTTTAGATTTTTTATATCAACTATCAACGAGGATTTATCTATTTTAATAATTCTCGGACTGCTGATGATAACATCAGAGTCTACGAATATATATTAACTAGAACTAAAAATTGCTCATGATTAGCTGAAATTTCCTCTTCCCAATTTCATTTTTGCTTTTTTAAGCATGTCCATATATATATATATATTTCTCTCTCACTCATATATACATATAGTCACACACACACACACACACACACACACACACACACACACACACACACAATTTACTTCCGTATTGCGTGTATTTAGATTAATGAGTCTATATCGCATCTTCCTACGTTGCTTGTAATCGTAAGTGACTGTAAGTAAGTAAGCAGGCAGAAAGGTTGGGTCAAGTATCAGCAACAGAAGGCGCGTCGCTTCAAAGAGGGTCAATATCTTTGAGCCAGAAAAGTGCTCAGTAAGCAGACTACCGCCAACTCCCATTCAGACAAGCAATTAAGCAGAGATAAGTAGAAAATGATGCTGGAATTTTTTTTATGACCCGTATTATGAGGGAGTAAGTCCTAGCTTTGCATCGAAAATATGTGCGTGGTAGTAGAAAAAGTTCAACTGTCAAAAATAACCTTTTCCTGGAAAAAGAAGCAAATTAATCTAATATTCTTTAGCAAGAAAGAAGTAAAAAATAACTTTTGGCTCTAAAACAAATCGTGAGTTTAAAAAAAAATAAACGCGTGTTTATGTCAGATAATTTATTACAAATGCTACTTTCTAGATTTCAGTGGTTTTCATTCAATGGTCCCTCTACTATTGGAGCAAGTTTGAAGAAAATAACTAATATAAATAGTGAGAAAAGACTGATAAAATCTTTTTACTAATTTTAATTAAAGGCATTTTTTTTAATTACCGATAGGCACCCGCTTTCTATAGAATTAAATCTTTTAAACAGGTATTGCTGTGATTGGCTGTTATGCTCATTAACTATTCGCCTTTTTTATATATGTTCAACATCTAACAAAGTTCAAAGAATCTGCAAACCGTTGGTAAAAGACTAGAAATTTTTTATGTCATTTATTAATGCTTTTGGATTCTTAATGTATTGCAATAGCTTATTAAAATTATCATTATCCGTAACGAGACTTCCTCTAATTTCATTGAGTTTCGACACATTCTATTATTCTGAATGAATCGAACCTATTTCCTCTTATGCACACTTCTGAGCATGTAGAAGTATTCATGAAATTTTCCGTGTTCTGATAAAATTTGTACCTAGCATTTGAAATGTTCTTTTTATAATTTTTGGTTCCATCATGAATTAATTTATCCGACTACGTTAAAAACATTGTTTATCGACCACATTGGCGATTTTTTAAAAATTCTTATTATCTCTTGCAGTTCAGACTTTTATCTTTCCAAAACAGTTCATTTTTTCTAGGCAAAGGAAAGCCTGACCTATCATCCAGGGTTGCATGTTTCTCCAGCTAAAATTTGTCTTTCACTTCCGTTTTCACACAACTTTTTAACAAAATTCTCCACCGTTAACATGATATCCCCAAAACTAATAGATGTATTCACATAGTAAGTTCAGCGTGTGCTTTAAATAATATGGGCAATGAAATGAACGAAAAACTTTATTGTTGGTAAAATACTTTTTCATTTATGGGTGTTTTAGAAAAATTAAGTTGAGAATTTATGGTAAAAATGTGTATATACGTATATTTTTTCCCACAACTTCTTTGTATCTCAAAAAGTTTCTCAGATTTTGGTTACTTTCATTCATTACTATATTCTATAAATTGTATGCAAAGAAAAATACTATTTCTGCATTACAATTTTGCATTGAGTGTAAACCGTTTTTGTTAAATTTTATTAAAAATGACTACACATTTTCCTACTTCTAAAAATATAGTATTTTTTCAAATAATTTTGTTGCAGTTATAGTGTTTATTATTGACACTACATCCAAAAATCATAAATAGATTCTAAAAACTCTAGTTTTTCAAATTATTTTGTTTTCAACTTAGTCGGATACCTTAATATATTATAGGATCTTTGAACGCCTTATTCATCTTTTCCTCCACTGCATAGGTCTGTTGTTGTTGCTTGTGCTCCGTTGTGATAGATAAGCCCGCTGATAGATTTATCAGCGATTTTAAGCCGAGTACTAGCGTCCCTTTATTCAGTCGCGACATCTAAAGCCAAGAACACGTCTTAGCAACTCATACGTTACATACCTTTTCATGGGTAGATTTCTTTCACATATTTCTTCTCTCATCGTAATTTAAACTTGAATCAGTGAAAGATCACTTCTGATCCAGTACCCCGATGATATTGCCTTGAAATGGCAGCCTTCATGGCTACTTTATATTTATTCACCTGCCATTATGTACACGGAGAGTCTTCGAACTCACAACCCAAGAGATGCTAATCGAATGCCTACAAACCAGACTATCCCGGATTCATCGCTTCTCTAAATCTATACTTATAATAAAGCTCAATGTGTGTGTGTGTGTGTTGGTGCTCTACAGACCAGACCGTTGGACCTATAGCTACCAAATTTGGTACATGTATACCTTGGAGGTCGGGAATGTGCACCTCGGAGCCCTTTTTTCGAATTTTTAAATAGAATTTGAATTCATTAAAATTTAAGCGAAATTACGACGATTTTCCGCTATAACTTCCGAAAATATTATCGCACAAACGTGATTTTTATATCAATTTTAAAGATTAAAAAATTAGCTTTCTAATGGCATCTTTGTTTTAATGTATAACTTAAGCTTCTATTTTTAACGAATTTAAAAAAAAATATTTTAACCATGTTTTACAACAATATATTTCGGACAAATCAATAAAATTTAATCTGCACGAGCACGCCAAGGGGGAAAAATTAGGTTTTATCAGCGTGTTGCCATCCTATTGACGGAAGTTCAAACTAAAAAAAAAAACAACAATCATTACAAATTAAATCTAAAGAAATGCAAATTTTAGCACGTGACTGGATAAAATAAAAGAAATATAATATGTGACATTTTCTAAAATAAATAATGAACTAGCAAAGGGAAAAAAATAGCTTTTATTAAACTGTTGAAATCATACTGACAGAAGTTCTAATTAAAAAATAAATTAACTATGACTGCAAATTAAATCAAAAAAAAATGTAAAATTCACCACGTGATTGGATGAAATTAAATAAATATTAAATGTTATGTTTTCTAAAAAAGAAATACAAGACAAAGGTTTCTATGATCGTTTGCAACATCTATATCATTAATTTAGTAAATCCGTGTTACGTGGCTTTCGAAGTTTAAGTATATCTGGCAGAGACATTATAAAGAGAACCAGGCACATAAGTATTTAATTGAAAATCTTAGACCCCATTCTCTTGGCGAACCAGCTGGTCGCCAAAGGCGTCTAGTTATTAATAATTGTCGGTAATATTTCTGCTTAAACTCGTATCGAAATATAATCTTTCATTTTCTTATATTATCTATACTTATAATAAAGCTCAATGTGTGCGTTTTGGCATTCTACAGGCCAGACCATTGGACCTATAGCTGTCAAATTTGGCACATGTATACCTTGGAGGTTGGAAATGTCTACCTCGGAGCACTTTTTTCAAATTTTTAATGAGAATTTAAATTAATTAAAAATTAAGCGAAATTTTAACATTTTCCCGCTTTTACTTCCGAAAATATTATTGTACAAACGTGATTTTTACATCAAGTGAAAGAGGAAAAAATAGCTTTCCAATGGTATCAGTGTTTTAACATATAATTTAAGCTTCTATTTGTAATAAATTTTTAAATAAATATTTTAACCATGTTTTTCAACAATATATTTCGGTCAAAACAATAAAATTTAATCTGTACGAGCACGTCAGGGGGGAAAAATGCTTTTATCAAATTATTGCCATCATATTCACATAAGTTAAAATTTAAAAAAATCAGCTATTATTGCAAATTAAATGCAAAAAAATGTTACTTTCAGAGTGTGATTGGATAAAATAAAACAAATAATTCCACAACAGCTGATTGCAAATCAAAGAGATATAAAGTACAATGAACAAATAATCGTAAGGCTTCTATAATAATACGAGTTACGTGACTATCGAAGTTTGAAGCTTAAATGTATTTGGCTGATAAGTTATAAAAAAGACATGTTACGTAAGTATTTAATTGAAAATTTTAGAACGCCTTACTCATGGCGAACCAGCTGGTCGCCAAAGGCGGCTAGTATATAATAACCTAATAAAATTGAAATACGTTGAAAAACTCATAATATTTTTTAGAAGAGAGAGAGCAAAAAGTTATACATTCTATACTTTTTCCGTTTGTGATCGTTTAGTTCCAAGAAGAAACATTGGTCTTGTTTATTGATTCAATTAATCATAGCGAAAAGAACATCCATCTTATCTAATGTATCAATCAATCAATGAGTTGGTTCATCTAAAGTTATCCGATATCAAAGCCTGAGAAAGTATCCTTCTTTGTCCCTAACATCTAAATATTTAAAATCGTCCAGAATTTTAGTCAAAGATAAAATATTTATAATCATAAGGAATGAAAAGAGTGGTAAAAAAAGAAATTTATTAATTCAATTTAATATTTGAAATATTTAATATGAATAAAAGACATCGTGGCTATTTATTGATATTTATATACATGTAATATAAACATTTTATATTTTCTAAATAACTTTGTCGAATTAAACTAAATTTCGCATTCTTATGAAAAACAAAGACTACTGTCAGTTTTCCAAAGTACAATTAAGTATTCAATCACTGAACAACAACTATAAATTTTCTGTATTTTTTCGTTATTAACTTCCGAGAAAACCTTTTCCAGAAAAACATGTATTTAAATTACTTTAAAATTCAAAACTTCTTCTTTTGAATGATACAATTTCATTTATGAATAATTTTATTTCCCAATTATTATTAGTTAAAAAAATAAGCACAGACGATTTTGATGTAAAAATAAATGAATAGTCCGTGTTAAGCAAAAGTAAGATTTTGAATTACCCTACCACTGTTTTATTTTTCAAAATTCTCTTTTATTTTTATATGTGCCTTTTGACAATGCTTTGAATGGCATTTGAATGGTTATCTAACGCTGTCTAAAGGAAAATATAGGTCAGACGCTTTGTTTATAGGACGAAAAATAAAGATTTTGCGAGAAAATAGAATTGGACAGTTTAACTATGACATTGGCTTCCAATTACGAGAAATTATTCGAAATTTATCTTTTTCCGCTTTAATTTCGGAGAAAACTACTTCAGAAAATATATTTAAACCATATTAAAATTCAAAAATATCTTTTCAACGATATTTATTTATTTTCGAATATTTTTTGAATCATTAATAATTTATCCAAAAAGTTAAGCGCAAACGATTTTTATTAGTTTGTTATAAATTTCCTACTCATTTTCTATGTCTAAATTTCAGTGTTTGGATTTCTACTAAGTACAACTGGATTAAGAAGAGGTGAATTTTGGCTAATTAAGAAACGTAATTAGTTAAGTTTGCGAATAAATAAAAATTATAATTTTTATTAATGATTAAATACTAGGTTAGTACTGACTGTTTACACAGTATAAATGGTCAAATTTCTATTTATTTTATCTCAATATATATTAATACGCTAACTTAAAATTCCATTTTCTCTCAAGTTCCCATTTTGAAAGTCAAGCGATAACACATATACACATCAAACGCAACCCGACATAGTCAATTTTTTTTGTGAAGTAGATTTTGTAAAAAATCTTAATAAACGACTAAGATTTTATTTTTGTATTAACTTGTGCCTGGCGAATTACAGCCGTAGGAGAAATTATTTTGGAAATATCGTTTGAAATTTGAAATAAGTATCCCGTTTAATTAAAAATGATATTTATTGCATCGTCGGCAATGAATACATTCACTGATATTAAATGACTTATAAAAGGTAAATATAAATTGTATTTATCCCATTTTTTTCTTTATTATTCAAATCTACTTTAGGTTAGACAATATATTTTTATTTTTCGTCTTTATTAAAAAACAATATATTTCTTGAATGTCCCACTCATGTGCATCCAACATACAACTGACTGTTCGGAAAAAAGTGGATTTTCTAAGTAAGTTCAAAGCAGTAAGTTTTATCGCAATCGGATGAACGGTACGACAGGGAATAGAACACAAACAAACAAAAAATCCTTTTTATCTATTAGATATAATAATTGCACTATGCTTACAATCTTCCAATAAGTGCAAGAAATAAGTTGAAAAAGTGTTTTAGCAGTCGGATGAACGGTAAGGCAGCGCATAAGAAATGAGCAAATAAAAATTCATTTTTATATATTCGATTATATATTGTACCATGCGTTTAGCCTTCGTGTTGGCAAATAAGTAATAAATTGGCAAAGTTTTATTGCCATAAGATGAATGGTACAGCAGCGTATAAAATATGAACAATAAATTCATTCTTATATATTATATATAATAACTTCACCATGCGTATAACCCTCCCGTAAGTTCAAGCAATAAAACTTTGCCAGATTTGGCAATTTTTATTGCCATAAGGTGAATGATACAGCAGCGCATAAAATATGAACATACAAAAATTCATTTTTGTATATTAGATTTAATAACTGCACCATACATATAGCCCTCACATAAATACAAGCGATAAGTTTTCAAAGTTTAATTGCCACTGAAAGAACTCTATGGCAGTGCATAAAATACGAACAAATATTCATTTTCATATGTGAGATTAGATTGGATAAAAAATTACGCATAGACCGAGTCAAAATGATAATTTGGATTGTCATGCTTGCAAATCGAACGCCGTAATTGGTTAAATAATATTGTGAATAAACATGGAAATAAGTAAATAAATAAACACTGCAGTAAAATTTCTAAAATTAAATTATTAACTGAAGCTACAATTAAAAATAAAGTTGCTCAAATAAATAAAAATAAATCGTTAATATATTGACTCAATTTATACAGTGATGAAATGTGAAAATAATACGGCTTATTAATTAAAGAGAAAACCTCATCATGAATCTTACTAGGAGCCACAAAATGCCCAAATCGTTGTCAAGTTCTTGAATGAAAAAGTGTGATTCAGTGAATGCAAATAAGTGTCGGTTATCTTTCAATGAAATTCCGGCAATTCGACGATAACCCGTGAACTTTCGCGGGTGGGGTCAAATCGAACGCGATAACTTTCCATCGCCATCCATCGACGAAGGAACGCTTCCCGCTTTACGTGCTCTTTTGACCCACAGCCGAAAGGAAAGTAAAAAAAAAAAAAAAAAAAAAAAAAAAATTAACCGCTGACATCCCTTGTCGGAGAGAGTAGAATGTTTTGCGTCTCGCAGCCGAAGAACTCGAAAAGCGGGAGAATGTTTTGATTTAGGATGCGCAGAAACGCAAGCACACTCCCCGAGCGAGGCAGCGCGTGTTTCTTCTGCTCTGACCTTAATATCTCACCAAACGACATCTGTTGGAGTGAGAGCAGCAAGATTTTCGAACAGCTGAGTCGAGGGCTCAAAGGATTAGAACATTTCCCGCCAGTCCAGCAGCATGGAATGAAAAGGCAATCGCAGCAGAAACTATCAATAATAATTATCTTCTAAGAACATAGGGTATAGTGGGTGAGTGAGTGATCATTATCATTATCATTGCATCGTGTTATGTTATTATTATCGTGCTATTATATTCATGTTATTATTATCATTGAATGGATTATTATCTATAAAGATAATTGATTAGTCGGGGCAGCTTCGAATTTCAATCAACCCTTCTGGACTTTCTGGATTTTTTCTAAATGAATAACTCAAATTAATACTGTTAATAACTGCTATTACAATTGCATAATGTTTGTTATTATTATCATGCTATTATAATCATGTTATTATTATCATTGAAGGGCACATTATCTATAAAGATAATGGATTAGTCGAGGCAGTTTCGAATTTCAATCAATTGTTCTGGACTATCTGAAATTTTTTTAAATAAATAACTCGTATTAAAAAAATATTAATTTTCTCTTTTAAATATTTTAGATAAAAAGTAAATTTTAAATAGTGGGTGAATGAGCGATTATTATCATTATCATTGCATCACGTTATATTATTATTATCAGTGCATGGCTCATTATCTATAAAGATAATGGATTAGTCGAGGCAGTTTCGAATTTCAATCAATTGTTCTGGACTTTCTGAAAATTTTCTAAATAAATAACTCGTATTAAAAAATATTAATTAATTTTCGCTTTTAAATATTTTAGATAAAAAATAAGTTCTAAATTCCAAACTTTTGCAATATAAATGAAGTGAAAATACGTCTCGAGCAGCTGAAATGCTGTTGATTCTTTTGTTACAACTATTTTGTGTTTGAATTGAATGTTCCATTTTATTCCGAATTTTATAACTATTATTAAATAATTCATACAAAAATTAAGTAAGAACTATCTGAAATTTAAATATGAATAGTTATTATAATGCAATACGACCAATATGGCCACTCTGCTAAGCCAATAATGATAAATTCGCCCAATGAAAAATGAAGAAAGCTGTAGGGAGACAATCATTTTTATGCTGTTTTTAGTTTTTGGTAATACGCATATTATATAATAAGCATATTATTATTTTTTTATTCATATTTTAAGTTTATGGTAATAACCCCTATTATTCCACTAGTGACTCCCAAAATCCCAGTCTGTTCAGTTATTAACTTTCTTTAAATACTGACCGAAGAACTAAGTGGACTGAAAAAAATCTAAATCAATATTTCTACTTTCATATTCTTCGATATATTTAAGCAAACATCTAAAAGAAAATAATCATGATTAAACTAATATTATTAAAATTTTGTAAATGAATATTTTTATTTCAATTTTCGTTTAACCATTAATCTGAAACTGCGGACTGAAAAACCAGAGAGTTTGGAAAATTTATATTAAGAATTCTTATTCTTAATTATATTTGATAAAAAATCGACAAGAAAACAAATCTGATTCAAACAATATTATTAATATTTGACAAATAGCAATTTCCAATTGCTTTTTCTATTATTCTTTATTCATACCTTTCTTTGATAAGAAAAAAAGTGGTTTGAGTTCTGAAGAAGATCACGACAGAATTTTTTTTATATAGCTTTAATTTTTTAAATAATTTTATTCTTTTAGAGAAATTTTAAAATAAATTTTTAATATTTTTAAGAAAAGGGTAAAATATTTTGATTATTTGCTTGAAAGTATAGCCTCCATTCAGGAGCTTAATTCAAACAAATCATCCGCTACCAGCAAATCGATAAAAAATGTTTTTATACCAATTGCCAAATAAGTAAATAAGTTAAAATTACAGATTCTATTATTTATAAACTTAATTACAAAACTTACATGTTCTGTAATTTATTTACTGAAATTTTAAAATAAATTATTAATATTTTAAAGGAAATGGTGAAAAGTTTGATTATTTACTTGAAAATATAACTTTCATTCAGGCGGCTGCCTAGAACTTATAGACAAGGCAAGCAAATCGACCGCTACAAGCAAGTCGATTAAAAAGTGTTATTATAAAAATTGCCGAATAAGTAAATAACTTAAAATAACAGATTTTATTATTTATAAATATTATTAATTAAACCAATTAATTGGGACTATGTTTACAATATTGTGCACAAATGTGGGTTCTTTACAATCAGAAATCATAATTCTTTATATATGTCTTTCATAATTCTGAAAAAAAAAACAACGACATTTTTCTAGATATATTTATTTACTAGCCGCCTTTGGCGACCAGCTGGTTCGCCATGAGTAATGGGCTCTAAAATTTTCGATTAAATTACATATTCATTAGCCTTGAAGTAACTCCGGGCATTGATTGGCCAGAAATTAATGTTTTCTTTAAGATGATGGATTGAAAGTTCTAAAAGAACACGTTTTCCTAGTAATATTCTTTAATTTTATAAATCAGTCAGTTTTAATTATCGGTTATGCTTCCAAAATATTAAAAATGTTTTTCGGTGATGCCAAAATATTAAATATGTTTTTTTTTAAAAAAGCGAAAAAGGGGAAAAAATTATTGAATTAATGATACAGATATTGCAAACGATTATGGAAATATGCCATTGAATCGGGATTTCAGTGCATATCCTGTCTAAATTCAATCAGGTTTACCGTAAATAAAGATGTTTTATGGAATAAATGATTTAGATACTGCAAACGATTAAAGAAACCTTTGCTTTGCATTTATTTTTTTAGAAAATATCACATTTTATATTTATTTTATTTTATCCAGTCACGTGTTAAAAGTTGCATTTCTTTAGATTTATTTTGCGATGATAGTTTTTTTTATTCGAACTTCCGGCATTCTTTTATTTTATCCAGTCACATGATAAAAACATAGTTAAAATATTACTTTAAAAATTCGTTAAAAATAGAAGCTTACGTTTTAAATTAAAAAAACTGATACCATTAGAAAGTTAATTTTTTAATCTTTACATTGATATAAAAATCAGGCTTGTGCAATAATATTTTCGGAAGTTATAGCGGAAAAACATCGGAATTTCGCTTAAATTTTAATTAATTCAAATTCTAATTAAAAATTCGAAAAAGTGCTCCGAGGTGCACATTACAGACCTCCAAGGTATACATGTACCAAATTTGGTAACTGTAGGTCCAACGGTCGGGCCTGTAGAGCGCCAACACACACACACACACACACACATTGAGCTTTATTATTAGTATAGATATATATATATTTCATAAGAATTTTCACTTGGATTTTTTAGAACTATATTTTAAATAGCTATTTTTGGTGATTTTAGTTGAATAGTACTTCTTTATTTAAGAGAAATAAAAAGAAATTTTATTTGTATCTTTTTAGTTGAAATCTATGAAAAGAAGATACTGCAATTTTGCTTCAGGCATTAAATATGTGAGGCCAACAAAGAATGTCTTAGTATCTGCACTCTTAAAACTCTTCTGGTTCCACTGAGGATACTAAAAGGATATTTTCCGTCTTGATTTTAATGAATAAGTAAATCACTTTAAGTGAGGTTTCTTGAATTTCGGTTAAAAAATAAACAGAACTTCATTTCTTCGATTCACACTAAATTTTTTTTTCCCAAGAACTCCTAAGAAACTAAAATTCAGAATGCTCACTTGAGTTGTGGTCTTTAAGTAATTCCTAGACCATCGGAGATATAAAAACACGTCCAGTAAAATAAAGCTTTTATTGGTTTTAAGGATTTTCTATGTAAATAAAAATGAATGTCCGGCGTCCTGGCATAGGGGTAGCGTATCTTCCCCGTGGTCCGGGCTTCCGGGTTCGAGTCCGGATCGGGCGTGGTTGTTCTGTGTTCTATCTGTGAGATGTATGAATGAGCTCCCTTGTAAAAAGGGGTTGTTGCAAGCGAATGCGTGTATCACCTTCATTTGAGCTAGAAGTCAGATTTCTGCCCTGTGGCTGCTGAGGGGTCTTTACCCTCAAAAGCTACTGCACCCCCTTTCCGTAAAAACACGGGCACGGCATCATCATTTATTAGCATTGAATTTGAACACTATAAAATTTACAAACAAATTAATTCATTTGTTTCTATGATTCCAACATTTTAAAATTGTCCATCGATAAAAGACAAACATTAATCGTCAAACATCACTATTTCGTCTTTTCGGTTACAAATTCGAAGTTAATCGCACCAATATCAAACAAAATAAAATTATTATCATCGATGACAATCAATGTGTGGGAAATGAAAGCGAAAATATTCAGTGCAAGCATTACTTACTTTCTTTCTTTCTTTTCGTTAACGAATAGTCATTTACAGAAGATTCTGTCATTCAATGTGTGGAATATTTTGGTTGCTTCGAACCTCATACCTATGTAAAAAAATGAATGTTTGTATGTCTCTTGTGCCTTTCAAAACCATTCATCCGATTGCGATGAAACTTGGTCAGCTTATTGTTTACGCCTACGGGATGGTTATAAGGATAGCACAACTATCTAAAATTAAAAAAAAAAAAAAAATTGAATCTCAAACACACCTAGTTACGAAGGATTAATCACCAAATAACTTGCCGAAGAGACAATAGATTCAGTAGAAATGCTAAATCCAAGTGAAAGGTTGATATTTTGTAGCTATAGTACGCAAATGTCACACAAGTCATTTTCAGAGGTAACAACTTTATGACTTTTTCAACTTATGTGAGAAAGTTTTGGGAAGACCAACTCTGAGGGTTTTATATTTTAATCAAATTTTAGCGTTTTTTGCAGTAGCTAC
>JAPMOQ010035326.1:179058-190846 GCA_026543055.1 Argiope trifasciata | reverse complement strand
GCAGTAGCTACCAAAATATTGTAGTACAAATACTTTGCACCATCTTAATTTTCAAAAATTTTCGTATCAAGTATATTAACGATTTTGTGGTATAAATATATTTTCAATGTTTAATCAATTTTAAAAGTTTAGTTTAGTTATATTAACGCCCCGTTTAAAGCAACACGAGGGATATTTTGGGACGGACCTCGTAATTTTGAACCACGCTCAGATGATGAGAACGATACCTGAACGGGTGCCCCCTCTCCACACCACACCAAAGGGAGGACATTTGGCCTGTCAGATTTAACGTAAAAGAGACCTTTTTACACGACGGTAGAATCAACTCTCGATCCTGAAACCTTTCGGTTCCAAAGCCGAGAGCTTACCACCAGGCCACCACTACCCGTAATCAATTTTAAAAGAAAATATTTTAATCACATTTTCTAAAATTAAATTTGACAATTCTGAGCAAATATTAAACGAATCATGATATACAATAAATAGTTTCTTTCATCAAAATTCTGAAAGAACACCCAGTTTAACAATTCCAAAAGAATACACAAATCTAATATATAAAAATGAACATAGTTTAAATGCTGTCGTACCGTTCATACTATTTCAATAAAATGTTGCCAAATTATTGGTTGATTGTACTTCATATTATTTTTTTCGTCGGCAGCAACGCAACGCCTTTACTCTATGCTTTTTAAAGACTAGATGGACTTCTGAAAAAATAGTGGAATGTATAAATATCCTCTCTATTCTACTGGTTATGTTTAGTAAATTATTGTTGACACGCTCTTAAACAATGAAGTTCATCTATTCTGTGACAAATTGACTGAGTTATGAAATTTCAAATTTCCTTAATTTAGGACATCTATATCACCTTTAGAAATCCGCCAATCAAATCCGTTATGGTTGACGAATTTTTGACGAACACTGATATTCAGAATTTCCTACCTCATTTCATAAGTTTCATTTGCAAAAAATTGGATTTTTTTTTGTTTAAAACTATGAAGAATTGAAATGACTATGTTAAAAAGTAAACATCGCTTGATTTTTTAGCAGTTTGTTTATTAAATCGAAAAAAAAAATAATGAATAAATAGTTTTTTACTTCCTTTAAAGCGATTTTTGAACTGGAAGTTTAAGCTTAATATTCTTTTAACAGTTTTAGTTTAGTTTAGTTATATTAACATCCCGTTTAAAGCAACACGAGGGCTTTTTTGGGACGGACCACGTAATTTTGAACCAATATCAGATGACGAGGACGACACCTGAAGTGGCACCCCCTCTCCGTACCAGCGGGAGGACGTTTGGCCTGACAGATTTAACGTGCAAGACAACCCCTCACACAACGAAACTTAGGTGGAATCGAGTCTCAAACCTGAAACCTTCCGGTTCCGAAGCCGAGACCTTACAACAGGCCACCGCGGCTCCCTCCCTGTCAAGATTAGATTAGTCACCAAAAAAACTGATGATGCACTATAATGTTTTAAATGATGATCCCTAAACTGCTTAAATTTCAAATGTGACCGATAATTGTTATAACCAATTTGAAATTTACGCTCATCAATAATGTTTTACTTCTACATGATTAATTTCTTAGAATAGGCCTTTCACAATTTATTAAAGACGAAACCTTACCACCAGAGGGGTAAGGTTTCGTCTTACCACCAGGCCACCACGGCCCGCTTCTTTTAACAGTTAAAATATTCGCTAATTATTTAGAAATTAGTTGTTTATCTGTGAAACATATGTACTGTTCTTTCAGTGATTATTTAATGATCGACTTTGAAGTACAATGATTTCTTTTATAAAAATATTTTTACTTTTGAAACATTAAATTTCTGTAAATATCAGACTTCGTCCCCATCTGAGACAACAATCCTTGAATAGATTAAAATTGAAGACGATTGTTAAATATTTGTTAATTTTGTTCAGAATGTTTTATCTTTTCCAATTTATTTTAAATATTCATACACACAAATTACAATTCCCATAAAAAGATTTCTTAAGTGATCTACATTGGAAATATTTGTATGGATAGTTGTCACTGGTGGTCGATAATCTCATCATAATTTATTAACCATAATTTAAATACTTTGAATCTTTAAAAGATAAGCTAATTTCCTATCAAAGCAAAATCATATCCCCTAAATTATGTCGGATTCTAAAATCTTCCACACTTTTGCGCATGCGTTAGGAAAAGTTTTATTCATCAAACTTTTCATTTTTCCTCATTATGAGGTTTGGGTCTGTTTTTAAGGCGCAAGAGCCATATTTGGCCATACAACTCCTCATTATGAGAAGAAAGATGAAAAATGGAAATGTTAACATTTAGCAATGAGGAACTCAAATTATTCGCAGTATTAAGAGTGGTAATAACTTCTCGACTTTCTACGAATGATCCCTTGGCGAAGCCCAATAATCGAAAGGTGCTAGCCTAGGCATGCTGTAACGAAGAGTAACTGATATTTAAAGCTATGTTTATAAATTTTAGATTACGAAAACTGCATTACATGCAAGCTAAGAAATAGTCATCTAGGTATGAAAATCATTTTATGACTCTTAATATTTAACATAAAGAGTCATAAACTTAAAAACATTTGTAAGTATTAAGAGAATATTGAATATTCCCTTATGAAATGAATTTCTAAGCAGTACTACCTAAGGAAATGCATTAACCCGATATCCATGGTGACAAATGAGGACAATCTATTCAATATCGAAGAATTTTGATTATGCCTATGTCTTATGTAACACCAGCTGCCTTTGGCGACCAGCTGGTTAGCCATGAGTAATGCGTTCTAAAATTTTCAATTAAATCACATATTCATTAGCCTTGAAGTAATTCCGGGCATTGATTGACCTGAAATTAATATTTTCTTTAAGATAATGGGCGGAAAGTTCCAAGAGAACACGTTTTCCTAATAATATTTTTTTAATTTTATAAATCAGTCAGTTTTAATGATAGATTTAGAAGACTGATTGATGTAGCAACTTTTATTTAAAAGATTAATAAAAATATTTTGTAAAATATGGCTCACAGGGCAAAGTATGAAGAAATCTAAAACTCATTATTCATAAATGCATTGTTTGACTCTAGCTACATAAAATGTAATTATTCACTTCATATAGATAAAATTAATAGTATTAAACAATATATGTATGCCTATTAATAATATTTTACAAATCGGCCATTGGGCCGGAATTTGAATGCATATCCTGTCTAAATTTAATCAGGTTTGTCTAAAATTAAAAAGATTTGTTGAATCAATTATTTAGATATTGCAAACGATTATAGAAGACTTTGCTTTGCATTTTTTTTTTTTTTTTTTTTTTTTTTAGAAAATATCACATTTTACATTTCTTTTATTTTATCCAGTCAAGTGCTAAAAGTTGCATTTCTTTAGATTTAATTTGCGATGATAGTTTTTTTTAAAATTTGATCTTCCGTCATTGCTTTCTTTTATTTTATCCAGTCAGGTGCTAAAAAAAACATGGTTAAAATATTTAATTAAAAATTCGTTGAAAATAGAAATTTAAGTTATATGTTAAAACACTGATACCATTAGAAAGTTAAATTTTTAATCTTTAAATTGATGTAAAAATCATGTTTGTGCGATAATAGTTTCAGAAGTTATAGCGGAAAAACGTCAAAATTTCACTTAAATTTTAATTAATTCAAATTCTAATTAAAAATTCGAAAAAAGGGCTCCGAGGTGTACATTCCCGACCTCCAAGGAATACATATACCAAATTTGGTAGCTGTAAAACAACGGTCTGGCCTGTGGAGCCCCAACCCACACACACACACACACACACACACACACACACACACACACACACACATACACACACACACACACACACACACACACATTGAGTTTTATTATAAGTGTAGACATACATATAGATTTACAATATTGGTTATGGAAAACTTTATATGAACTTGGAAAAATAAAACTTCATTAAAGTGTACACATTCAATAGCTATTCCTATCATTTGATGAAGGCTGAGGTTACAAAATATTTGTAATTTTATCTATGACTTCATGAAAGTTTTGTATTTACAAATCCATGGAGATACTTAAGTATGTATTTGCTTCAATCCATACCACTTTTTTTATAAAAAAATTAATTAAAAGCTATTTAATTTTATTTATTGTAATTAAAAATACTATTGTCAATAATAAAATTTAAAGATCAAACGTTGAAATTTGAACTACAAAAATAATTAAATATGACACCTTTCGCGAGAAATCCTAAAATAGAATCTCGATTTGAAAAATTCGCGCCTCATATCTCAATGTAGGAGACACAGACAGACGAATACGGAATTCGATTTGAGATGATAAGAATTCAGATGTGAATGGGGCTTTTCTTTCAGAATGATTTGATGATAAATGGGTTCAATCAACTCTGCTCGTATTCCACAAAACAACGATCTTAATGAGGAGCGGACGAACGAAAATGATGGAAAGTTTTGAATAACAAATGGGCATTTCTCTTCCTTTCATTACTAAAAAACAATGTTACCAATAAGGGCTTTTACTTGTCGGAGAACTTTGATATTCAACTTTTAAATTGATTATAGACTAGCCAATTGAAAAGTTCAAGACAATTATTTAGGAAATTGGATATATATTTAACTCAATTTTATATGTCAATGAACAGTCAGTATTTTGATTGCGATTTAGAATATGATATAGAAGACATAATCGTCTAATAATATTTATAGTTCGGCATAGCGTGAAATCTCTTATAAAACAGTGATAATTTAAAATATCGAGTTTAGAAATTTATCACTATAAATTATAATTATCACACTCCTTCCAAAACGATAAATCATAGGAAGTTTCTCTTCAGTTGAACTTAAGGGTAAAAAAGAATCTGAAAATTACTAAATACATTACTATTAAAAATTTGTGAAAATTACTAAATAAATACGTCGTTAATTTTACTAATAATACATTATCTGAAAATTACTAAATACGTAGTTATTAGAAATTTATGAAAATTGCTAAATACATATGTCTTTAATTATTCTGAAAAATATCTGAAAATTAACAAATATATTTGTATTAAATTTTACTAATAAAAATATATGATAATTACGAGATACATTTGTTTTTAATTTTACTAATAAAAGTTATTCGAACATTATTATATACATTGCTGTTTAAAATTTATGAAAATTACTAAATACATGTCTTTGATTTTACTAATAAAAATTATCTGAAAATTATTAAATACATTACTATTAAAAATTCAAGAAAATTATTAAATACATTTGCCTTTGATTTTGCAAATAAAAATTATCTGGAAAGTACTAAATACATTACTAATAAAAAATATGAAAATTACTAAATAATATGTTTTTAATTTTATTGATAAAAATTGTCTGAAAATTACTAAATACATTATTAATAACAAAACTTACGAAACATTACTAAATGTTACTAATAAATTACTCTTTAATTTTACTAATAAAAATTATTTAAAAATTGCAAAACACATATGACTTTGAAAAACAAATCTACTAATTCTTTCAAAATGTCATTAAGACGAGTAATTCTTTAAAATTTTAAATTTCCCTATTTGATTCAAGTTTTATAAAATATTTTCTAGATTATTTTAATTTAACTAAGCGTTCCTATTTTGGAGTTGCACATGCAATCTTTGTTTATAAAATACATGAATTCTGAAAATTTAAAATTCCGATCTGATATTATGCTAGGCACAAAATTTTATATTCAAGCACAGTAGTAAATAGTAGTAGTAGACGAATAGTAAATTAATAACAATTTTATTAAATGTATTAGAAATTCAACAAACATCAAATACATCCAGATTAGATTTAACACTTATAAAAGCGATTGAAAATCATATGTAAAAAAAGGTAATAAGCGTATAAAATTTTTTTTATCGATGAACTGAAAAGGGAAAATATGTTTTTTTAAATCAAAAATCTAGAAGTCAAAGCAAAAATTCTAAAAGTGTGGAACGTAGAAATTAATACAAGAAAGCTTAAAGTTTCAAGGAATATTGTAAGAAGCGAAGAATAAATACCAAGCATTCATTGAATCAAAACGAAAACCTATTCTATTGTAGTAATGAATTATATTTGCTCTTTCGACTCCAATTTCCTTAATGTTTTTTTTCAACGCGTCACTCTTTTACGAACATCGATTTGATATATTGAGGTTTGATTAGAAAAATTAAAAAAAAAAAAAAATACCACACGGTGGTTATTTGAAAAATCGTTTATATATTTTGATATTTAGTTCTTATTTTACTATTAACGATAGTTAATGTAATTTTAAAAAGTTGTAAATCAATTTATTTGTGAAACCAATGCATCATACTGCGCCTGAACGCCGTGGACAAACCACTACATCGAATCAGCAATTTTTTTTATATTCATAATTTAAATAATTATATAAATTTGATCTTGAAATTTCTTCTTTTTTTAATATTTTACTTTTTAGATTATAAATATCCTAATTTTTTCATAATTTGAATATTTAACATTCTGCTATAATACTAAATCTTCTAATTAATATTAGGGATATTCCAATTATAAACTCTAAAATTATATTTTCAAATACTCATCATCTTATAATATTTTAAAATTTTTAACTTCATTAATTCTTTTTTAAAAATCAAAAATATGGATAAAAAAAGAAGAAGAATATGATTTTGATAGAAATATACTATATTATTTGAAATTTCCATCACATTTACACAGATTAATTTCTAAAGAAAATTCAGAATTTTTTTGTGTGTGATTACTTAATTTCTTTGTAAAACTGTTAGATTTACAATAAAAAAATATTATTTCCAGGTTTTTATTACTTTTATAAAAATATATTTAAAACTTCAAAAAATTTTATCTAATATTTCGCTTTTAATGTATGTCATAATTTTTTGTTATAAATAATGTGAAATCCAAAATTAGTATATTTCCCTATCTAATTTTTAGATGGCTTCACTTCTGTCGGATCAATTTTTAACTAAATTAATATTATTATTATCTAATTAAAGTTAAAATATTAGAATACTCAAAGAATAATATTGTTCAAGAAAATACGAAGAGTAAGACATTTTAAAACTCAAAAGAACAGTTCTTAATGTTAAACATGGAAAAGTTAATTCTAAATTTTAATTGATATAGGTTTTCTTATCAGATAGCAGAGAATAATTTCTATGTTATCTTCATTACTTTCAACATATTTCAATTCTTTACTATTTTCTAGTTAAATGTTAAAAAAAAACCAAAAAAAACATGTAAATTTTATGTAAATGTAAATTTTAGAAAGTCAACGTAGATTATGAATTTCAACTTTTTATGCATCAATTAGTACGAAAAATACATTTTTTGAAAAAAAAACTTTTTGTGCTTGTACATGAACACAATTACTCCATAATGAAACGAATTGTATGAACGAAATTTTATGCTTTATCGTCACGCTACGATTGTAAACATGCAATATATTTTGAACGAAATCAGTCAAAGGAATGAATGTCAACATGTGAATTATTTTGATATACATGTGAGAACTTAAACTCAAAAATAATGCAGATGAGATGTATGAAATTTAGCAGTGTAATATTAATAATGTATAATTTGAAAGTAGTGTAATATTAATGCCTTTTTTTGCTTACTAAGTATTGAATCTTATTAATTCAAACTGATTCTGTGACGTCATTACACCGTAAAAAATCGAATTACTTCTGGTTATTTATCCTCTGTTCACATGTCTTTTTTTACGGTATTGTCAGTAATTTATCTTTGTTCCTCATGTAAAATAATTAGCCAATAAATTATTCCTTCTCTTATTTTTCTTTAAATAAAGCAAAAGGCGAGCAATTAAATATTTGATAGAGAAATAAAAAGGTTTGAATTTCTTTGAAACAATGAAATTTATTATTGAAAATTAAGTCATTTTTTCATATTATCAAAATTAAAAAAAAAGAAAAACACGACACATAAATAGGCATTATTATAAAGATTTTAATTTTAATTTTTAAATAGTATAAAGTTTGTTTTTCGAAATTATGTTTTCGGTTGTTATCGTGAGATCAGCCCAAAATCGAATTTAATTTCTAATTAATAATGATTTTATTTAAATTTAATAAAAATGATTTGAAGTTTAATTATTTCTTACTGTAAAATTAATTTTTACTGGATTTGGTGGCTCTAAATTGAACTATCTGTTTTATAGAACGCCAACACATATAAGCCAAACATACGCCAATACGTACTCACATTCTTTATTATTTGTAAAAATAAGGGAGAAAAAAAATGAATACAGCAAAGAAAATTGATTGACAATTAATATGGCATCATTAAGAAGATAATTAGGAATTTTAATATGGTGTTCAGAGGATTTTTTATGAACTTATATTTTCAAAAATTATCATCTTAGAATATCAAAAGCTCGTTTAATTCTATGCTTTAAAATTTACTTTTGGCTGAGTTGGTGGATCTAAGTCAAATTATAGACCAATAGAATGCAAAAACATATAGGTCATACATACATCAAACATACTCGCACTCTTTATAATTTGTAAAGACAAAGCAAAAAACAAACAAAGACTAAACCAGTATTTAGGAATACAATTTGGTGGCATAGTTAAAAAGATAATTTTGAGTTTTAAAATGGTATTCAGATAATTTTTTTTCAATTATATATGCGAAAATTATCATCTAAGAGCGCCAAATGTTGATTTAATTTTTTAATTATTGAAATTCTGATATAATTTTTAAAAAATTTGCTCCAAAATTTTGAACAATTCTATATTTTCAAATTTAATTTTGACAGATTTGGCGGATCTAGGTCAAATTATAGGCTCCATAGAATACCAAAACACATATAACATATATAAATCAAACATGCATTCTTTATTATTTGAAGCAAAATACACACACACACACACTGAACCAAAATTTAAGAAAACAATTTGCTGGCATCATTAAAAACATAATTTTGAGTTTTAATGAGATATTTAAATCATTTTTATTAAATTATGTATTCGGAAATTATCATCTAAGAATCTCAAATGCTCATTTATTTTTTTAATTTATTGAAATTCTAAGTTAGTTTTTAAAAAATTCTTCAAAATTTTGCTTCATTTCCAACTTTCAATATTTATTTTTACCAGATTTCATAACTGTATTCCAAGCAGTTTGTCTTTCATAGCGCCAATACATACAGGCACGTACATTCTCTTTTATTATTAGTAAGGAAGCTAGAGAGGCGACAGAAGACTTCCGCTAATTCAAGATCAGAACAAAGTGAACATTTCTGAAGACCCAAGGCGTTGTTATGAAAGGAGGTGCCCATCTGGCACGAGAAGATGCAAAAGTTATCAGTCGAGGTGGAAGTACTTTCTCCCCCCTCCTCTGTTTAGATCCTAACAAAGGATCATTGTGTGGTCCGTTTACACTGTCTTATTAACTGTTAATGTGTTCAGGGCGGGTTTCAGTCTGTGATGTGTGCCGCACAGTAGCGGAATCAACGTTCGATGCTCTTAACTACATCAACCAGTTTTTTTTCTGGTCTTCTTCCATTCATTAATCTGCTTCAGGGTGATTATCTTCGAACATCTTCCAAGTAGTTACTTTTAACACTAGCTTTACGGATTTTGATTATATACCTATTTTTACTGAAGTGAGCCAGTTTGACTCATACTAAAAAATTGAAGATTTTTTTTTTTTTTTTGCAAAGAAAATAGTTTCCAAATCAATTTAAATGAAATGTTTATTATCAAAAGATTCATGGAAAGCAATTTTTACATATAAAATCTATTTTTTGAAACACATTTTCCGCAAACATTTATATTACATTTAGCACAATGGTTTGTACATCTGTTTCTTTTGCATGATTGTTGAATTTGCATACAATTCTTCCGTGCGTCAGTAGCATGAATTTCTGTCATTGGAATGGAAGTGTTTTTCTCTATATTTATCTCTTAGCTCTTCAGCCAATTGGAAAGTAAAATTTTTTCCTGAAATATTTACTTGAGTCGTCTCTTTATACAAAATCCAAGCATTGATAGCTGCTAAATCTAAAATGCTGTAGAAAACTTGTAGAGGCCATCTACGTGAACCATTCTATGAGTCAAATTGGCTCACAACCGTGAAAATAGGTACAGTAAAAGCTCTTTATTCGCGGGTTATATGTTTCATAGATATTCCGCGAATACAGAAACTGTGAATACGGAATGGTAATTTATATGGGATTATAGGGGATACGTTCCTAGGTGACAAAATAAAAAATAAAAAACTATATAAAAAGTCAATTTAATTGAAGTTTTTGAGCATTTTGTTTAATTATCTTAAGGCTTTGGCAATGATTTGAAGAATTTTGTAACTTCCTCTTGCTTGGCAGTTCTTAAAAGCTCCTTCCATTCAGACTGATACGCAGCAGTCGCATTTGCCTCTAAAAAATAAGACTTCTTTCCATAGGCGGATCAATGTTCATAAAGAAATCACAAAACTCATTTGCCATTCTTAAACCTTCACTAAGATTTTTCGAATTAAATATCCCGTTCCCAGTGCTTATTGAAGCGTTTTCTTCAATGGGCTGAGAATTTAACATTTCCTTCAAGTGGGTTTCAGTCAAATCTTCACCTTGCGATTCAAGCCATTCCTGAATGTCCCTTGATTCTATCTGTTCGAACCCATCTCATCCTATTCCATTCGCGATTTCGGCTATGTTTGCAGTTTGCCTTTAACAACATACTTTAGACAAAGTTGTAATAAGATCTATTTCACTTTTTTTATTAGGCCATTTGACAGCATTTACAAAGGATATTGGGTTCGATACCTATTGGAATCCTTTTATTATTATGTATGTACTTATTAGATCCGCGAATAAAGAAATTTTTAGCCGCGAATATAGGAATTGGGTCGCATTTTTTAAATCCGCGAATAAGGAGCTTTTATTGTATACCACATTCGATAATGCGAAGTGAGGAAGAGGAATGAGCGTTTACATATATTTCATTACTTAACTAAAAACCAACGTATATTTTTTAAAAGTAATATCAAAGTTTTATATATATATATATATATATATGGTGATCAAATTTTTAATGAGTCAAATTGCCTCGGTCCGTAAATCGACTGGAGAATCGTTTTGCGAACAGCGTTTTTAAAATAGCCCAGCTGCACCACCGAGTCTGAGCTGTTTATTTTCAGTTGTCGTTGGAAATTTTTTGGAATAAATTGGTTTCTTTCTCTTCATGTTTGTACTGAAAGATGAAATGGGTTTTTGAAATGTGTTACCAGCGTCCGGTGTTCTTTTCGTTCAACGTTATTTCCGTTCAGAAGAGATCATTTGCGAATGATTTTCTGCAGAATACTTATTAGGAAACTGAAATGTAATATCAATTTCCTTCGCCATAATGGCAACAGGAATTCTTCGTACAATTTTGCCAGCAATATGTTCAAGAATTTTATAATTACTAATTATTTAGTTTTAGAAAAATACGAAGAAATAAAAGTTTAGATTTTTTTGGGAAGAAAAATAGGCAAATTGAGTAAAATAAGTTTATATAGTTAAATGATTAATTGTAGAATTATTTAATTATTTGGCAATGAGCCATACAGAAATACCAGAAACAGAACTACATGACTTAAAGATGGAAAACAATGAAACCTGAAAAGAATAATTTAATCTCCGCAGAACATTTTCTGAAATAAAAAAAACACACTTGAAATATGTATGGCTATTATAGATATTTATAATAATTTAACACACACACACACACACACACACACACACACACACACA
>JAPMOQ010035326.1:130505-174858 GCA_026543055.1 Argiope trifasciata | reverse complement strand
ACACACACACACACACACACACACACACACACACACACACACACACATTTAAATTTTCTTCAACAGTTTTTTACAAAATGTCAAATGAGGGTTGTTCTTCTTTTGAAAACAACATGATGTAATTTGATTATTTAGTACTAAAACGCTTACATATAGAATATTTATTTATCCAAGGCCAGTATGTTTTTCTAACCAGCCTATTAACTGTGACGCAATAGAGATTATGCATTTATCACACTCGTTTTTGTACAATCTTTTAAAAATTACTGAAGAACGTGAATTGTAGATTAGAAAAAGGACTGAGTGCTTTTAAAAAATTATTACATAAAATGCACAGAAAATATTGTAACCGTAAAAAAAAATGATTAATGTTTGAGAATTTGACTAATAACCGCGTTTCAGTTTCAGTTAAAAAAACACATTTTTGGAGGGAAAAAAAAGTGTTTTTGAATCACTTCGTTTCTATCCTGTGTGTCTTTGACAAAGACTGACTGAATTTAGATATTTTATTGAGTGTAAGTGCTTGTTGACAAAGATATTAAAAAAAACTTTGACATAAAGAGAAGAAATTTGGTATATAACCCTTAAAAAGAATCTATCGAATTTTGAGCAAATTCTATTAAGAGGAAATGTTTTTGTAAGGCTGTTCAATTATAGATTAAAACAATAACTATAAAACTAACAGTGCTAGATGGATAAAATTCGGAGCACAGATTTAGCACCCATATTGTAGTCACCTATCAAATAAATCTTAAGCCAAATCCAACAAAGGAGTTGAACATCTGTCGGTTATCTTCATTCAGTAGCATGTAAAGGCGATAACTAAAAAGCGCAATGATAAAAGTTTAATATTTGGTTTTGTGTCTGCAATTGCAGTTCTGTATCAAATTTTGTTTTAATCGGTTGGGAAGAAATGTATCTTTAAACACAAATTCTTCTTTATTAGAGAATAAGCTAGAAGGTTTAGAGCAGATCTCTCCTTCTGGTTAATATTTAGGATAAAGTAATTACTCTACAATGCAATAATAATTCTTTGAAATCAAGTTTGCAACCTGATCTTACCGGTATTGTGGTGCATAATATAAATTCCATCAAAACAAATTCCTGAAAAGTGTTGTCATTCCTGTGCCCTTGAAAAACTGACATTTTCATTTCTTGGATAAATAAATAAGGAAAAACACATAATTATTTTATTAGATGCTGTGGTAACTGTTGGATTTAAGCAATGAAACTCGTGTCTTAATTTATCATCTGAAGCTGTGTGGAAATGATATAATGACAGCCGAAAGCCCAACCTTTATTTTTGATTTTCATATTTCCATTGTTTCTTTTACTCAAAATGTGTTGGGTGGCGATGTATGAAAATCATTATCATATGCAAAATACCGGAATTTCACGGTGTAGTTTAACTATAAATGGATTTCAGAAGGTCATTTGATAGGTAAACAACAATTATGGTAGAATATTGTCTGTCTCAAAACAATATTTAAATTCATTTACATTTATTTTTGGGAAACGTATGGAAAGTAAACATGCATCTTTCTCAATCGTGTGTTCAGATTGAAAAAACATAGAATTTATTAAATTCTCAATTCTTGTAAAAATTGTTGTTTCATATGAATACGGAAAAGTGAAAAGTTTAAAACATTTGAAAGGATTTTTATTTAATTTTTAAATCGAATGGTTTCTCAGCTTTTAATAAACACTCGCTTTAAGGTGTTTTACAAGGCGTGCTTGGAATCGAACAGACTTACAAATCATATCTTCAGAATGGAATTTGATCAAAATTTAACAGATATCTACAAACATGATTTAAAGGCGATATACCAAATTTCATCTCTTTATCTAAAAGTGTTTGAAATTATCTTTGTATTATCTTTTGTTTTGGGAATCAGCCTGTCTATCTTATTAAAATAGACAGGATAGAAACGAAGACAATCAAAAACATATCCCCCACCCTTCAAAAATGTGTTTATTGAACCCGGACTGAAACGTGGACCTTTGTCAAACTCTCGATTTCGAAGTTTTTTACGGTTACAATATTTTCTACACATTTTATATATGAATTTTTAAAAAGTACAAAATCCATTTTCTAATCTACAATTTATGTTCCGCAGTAATTTTTGAAAGATTCTATCATGGCGAATATGATAAATGTATAATCTCAATTGCGCTAGAATTAATATGCTGGTTAGGAAAACATATGGGCCTTGGATATACTACGAATATACTAGATATACTAGACTATATATATATATATAGATAGATATACTAGACCAGTGGTGGGGAAACTTTTTTTAAGACGGGCCATTTGTAATAACTAGACGATCGTAGTGGGCCAAAGAATAATGCTTAATCGTTAAAAAGTTTATGTGTTCTATAAACATATACATATATTATTACATACACTTATTACTTTAATAGTAAAAAAGCAAAAGGTAAGAAAATTATAAGCACAAAATATAAAATGAAATTAGTGTAGTTCTTGATGTGAAGTATTATCACTTTATTTTCTGGTGTCATTACTGGTTGATGGTGCATGAGAAAAATGAACTTGAGACTGTTTTATCAAAATTTCATCGGGGGGATCAAAATTTCAACGGGCCGGATTAAACCTTTCCGCGGGCCGGACTTGGCCCGCGGGCCGTAGTTTCCCCATCACTGTACTAGACTATATATATAGATATACTAGATATCTATATACTATATCGATAGACAAGATACTAGACTTGATTTTGTACAAACATTTTAGTACTAAATTTTCAAATGAGAACAGGTATATTTCTCATTTATGAATTTCGTCCTAAATTGAATAGAAATTTTTCGATTTTGATCTTATAACAACATATCAAATTTTCCTTTTCTGATTCATTCTGTGATTATTCTATTTACAGACAGACATTTCAAAAATGCAATTTTTTATTCAGAAGGCTCTATAACAAGCTACTTATTCGAAAATTAAAGTTCGAATAGTTTGATAATAGTGATACTTGCTCTTTGTATGGAAGAAAATTATATAAATAAAAAATATATCATTAACATATTTACTTGTTTTTCCTTTATGCATACGTAAGCAATTGAATATGTAATTTCAGACAAATTTTCTTTATTATTTCTAGTATGATGTATTTAGAATTATGTCTGAAAAGGCGAATTTGATGTCCAATTTATGGGAGACATTTTTAATACCAAACCTGCTTATCAACTGTATTAACTTCAAAACATTGCAATAAAATATTTCAAAATAAATATTTTGTTTTTCATCTTTAAAAATTATTGAAGAAATAAAAAAATAATTGAAATATCTTTTTCATAATTATTTAAACCGCGTGAGAATTATTGCAAAGACCTGATTAATTATAATGTTATTATTATTATTGATTTCATGTTATTATTATTATGGATTCAATGTTATTATTATTGTAAGCGGCAGTTTGTATTAATATGAATACAAGGTATTTAGAAATTCCTTTGCATGGCCCTTGAGTTATTCTATTTGGATGGTTATTTTCTTCTTAGTATTCCAATTATCATTTTTCAAGTACTTTATGATTTTGCTTTTACGATTTTAAAGTAATCAGAGGAGTTGTGATGTAGTTCGAAAAAAAAAAATTAAAATCTTGGAAACCTCTAATTGGAATTATTACTTAAACATAATTGAAGTGAACTAATGAAAAACGAAGTTTAGAATTAATTGGAAAATTATCGTCAATAAATAGATGTTTGATTATCTAAGTTAAACTGCTTAGTCTGAGTACCTGTGGTGACAACTTAAATAAGCCAATAACAGCCACTAGACAACAGCAGTCACTTTTGTCGAATGGTTAAGTTACTGGGCTTCAAACCCAAACATCGCTGGTTCGATCCTTCGCGGAATTCAACCTACACTTTGGCACAACGCCATCGTCATCGCCAAACACCGATATACATATGCGTACACAATCATCTTTATTATATCTTATTCAGCTTAGCAGTTATATACTAATTAATCAATAGCTAAAGGTAAATGGTTAATAATGTATGTAATTACTAATAGAATTACGGTTAATATCTCAAACTTTAAATTAAAATAAATCAGCAGTAGGTTAATTAAGATAAAAATGTATTGAAATGTAAAACTTCAGGAATCATTTACTTAAAGAAAGGTCTGCATTAAACACAATATGTACTGTCTAGGGCAGGGATGGCGAACCAGTGGCAAGCCATTGATGGCACGCGACACAATATTTTGCACATGCCGCCGATCAAAACGTTTTGCATTTTACGGTTTACAAAACGACTTATATGTGACTTCATTTGATAAACTGAATTTATCCTAATTAAATTGGTTGGAAATCAAAGAATTTGTAATGCAACGGGTTGATTTTCAGTCTAGTTCAATGTGGATTCAAAAATTTATTGAAATAAAGAAAAAGTTGGAATTGATTGAAACAGAAAGGTTAATAAGTAAAATAAGTAACAATACCAGTAATGAAATTTTGAAAATGTGGAATTCGATTCAACCATTTAACTGAAGAAGTTGGCTCATGTTATTTTCAGCATATTTTCATCTATGCCTGAGGAATCATTATTTTCAGAAATAACTAATATTAAAGGCTCGCTTAGAAACCATTTAGCAGATGACTCCAGTATGCGTTTTGCTAAAAGTAACATCTTACAATCCTAATATAAGATATTTGTCGTCTAATTTGTAGCAAAAGAAGTAAACTAATGTTACTTTAATTTGAATTACAACATAACTAAAAAATTCACCACTATATAGAGCAAAATGTATTTTTTCGTTGTAAATAAAGAGTTTTGAGTTGTAAGTATTTAGTTTTATTATCTTCCCAACAATCACAGGCCAAAATTATTTGACCGCATGCTTTTACCTCAATAGACATTTTTTTTAGCAAAAATGGCAAGTGGATCCATAAGGATTCGTCACCCTGCTCTACTCATCTCGTTTTATATTGAGTTTTATATTACAGTTATTGGAATTGGGTGTAAGTTTTGAAACTATACTTCCCGACTGCCGAATTGGACCAAAACTTTACCAAACTACTGCATATTTTAAACATTTTATAATTTCAAACAATCAGTTCTTGAGCCTCAATCACTGGTTATTTCTACTTTCTTGTATACACAGAATAAAGTATTGTAATTGTACAAAAAAACTGATCTCGATAGATTGTCGAATCCCCGTATTAGACTTCCTAAATTTCAAGAAACTCGTTTTTGAAGAATATTTGTCTGAGACAAGTGCAAGTCAAAAACGATGCGAGTTAGATGGATGAAATTTGGTATATGGTTATTATATCAAATTTGTAATTTCTATCAAATATTGATTGAGATCCGTTCAGAAGACGTTTATATGGCTATTCGAATACTAAATGACGGGAGCTCGATGAATGAAACTTGTTATACATAATTAACATCCACAGTCTAAATGCCTATCGAACGCTAAGTAAAACTCTGCTAGAGGTTGACCATCTATCGGTTTGCAATTTTAGAAACATCTAAACGCGGTAACTCAAATCACAGGCCAAAATTATTTGAAGGTATATCTGCATCTCATTAGACATTTCTTTAGAAAAAATGATGCGTGGATCCATAAGGATTCGCCACCCTTGCCCAACTCCGCTCGTTTTGTATTGAGTTGTTAGTATTTATTAGGTTCAGTTAGGTTAGTAGTTAATTAGGTTTCATTATCTCAAATCGATAAATATTCGCCATGCCTGGTCTAATGTCACAAAATGTCTTAATCCTCCAATCATTCATGGCCTACAATTGTAAATCGCAAGTCTTTAAGATGCTTTGCGAAACTGGTATGCCTGAAAGATTTCTTCCCTACAATGTCAAACATTCTTGAATAAAATCTATTTGTATCCATGATATCTTCAATAAATACCTAACAGGGCTGATCTCATGACGCAGTTATTTTCTTCTCTTCGTTAACTGCTCCGTTCCACCTGTGCTGATAGAACCCCCTGCAGCGTGTGGGGTGAGGCATCTTTTCATTTCCTGTTTATGGTACAACACACAAAACGCCCTGTCATTCCGAGCTGTAATGAAGAGTGGGAAGCTCTTGACGGATGGGAAATCATTTTCAGTGCATCGGAAATATGCAGTATGACCTTACATTCTCAAGGTCATATTGCATATATAAGGGATAAAAAGATACACACAGTCTTTTAGAAATTCCCTTTTTTCCTCAGATTTTTACTCAAATAATATCCGTGATCCCTGCATTCCAGCAAGAGATGAGTCATATATATTATTTATGTATAAAAAAATCGAGGCATTTGGATATTTTTTCTTCAGTAATTTAGGTATCTTTCCCCCCCCATAAAGCTGTTTATTTTTAATGTCTCTTCATAATCAAATTCTTTAATATATATAATCCGTTTAAGAAAACCGAATCTATCACTTTTGGGGTTTTTTTACACCTCAAAGAAGAGGCAAGCAAAGAATAAGAAGAGAGAAGAATAACTCCAGAGTATCCGGTTTGAGATTATCCTGTATCTTCACTATTCGGCGTAGTTTTCTGTTGTCATTAAATAAAGAGCGAGAAGTTTGTATTTGCAACGTTATCAAAACATTGAAAGCGGGCGTCTGCTGATATCCGCCTCCTGCTCATTGTTCATTGTTTCACAGACTCCTGATGTTACCTCTGATTATAATTGGACAGTATGTACAGTTCACCTAAATTGTTTTTGGGCTATACTTAATGTTTTTAAGTGTACTGCAGTGAGGATTTCAAAATAAGTAATAATCGAAGAAAAGTTGTAATACCTATGGAGGAGAAATTACTCTCCAGAGGAGACTAGACTATGGTATAACAGCAAAAACCGCCAACTGCAAATATGCTTCACCGGCTGCATTCACACTTGACTTTGTATGAGGTAAACAAATGTCTTAGTACATAATATGAAATGAGAAACTACGCATTAAAGTCAATTTTGGTAAAAAAACAACTTTGTCTTCAGGTATTGGCTGGCAAAGAAAGAACCGGAACCGCAAAGAAATAGCCAGATAGGCCGGAGTTTGATAAAATTCCAGCCAATCTGGCTTTTTTGCTATCCGGTCAGTTCTTTTGCCAAATTGGACCTGATACTCGGGAGTGTACTCTAACTGTATTACCAATCACCAAAAAACATATATATTCTTTTACTGAAAATATTCTTTCACTAGATTTGTTCAAAAGCATGATTTTATTTGACATGTGTAAAATAAAGGGAATTATCGGCACGAAATCCTCTATTTCTTCTTCTGCTGCTGCTATATACTAGCTAAACGGTTTTTGATATGTAAAAATAGAAACCGAATAAAGTCCGTGCTTTGGTAAAATTGAATCTTCATTTCACGACCTTACAGTCTCGAAGTTAAGCTATTCCGATTGGCAACCTCCAATCATAAAACGCAGCGAATTTGTCTTGCAATTAAAATAAAAAAAATTTAGACATATATGGATAACTTTTTTAAAAGTTATCGAAATTTAATACAAGATCAATTCCATTTTTCAACTTGATAATTACTTTCAGTTTGTTCTCATCAAATCTAGGACGGAATCATATTTAGGAGTTTCGTTCCCTCACAAAGAAATTTTTTCGAATGCATGACATCCGGTTTAAAACACATCTGGAAACAGTCAGTCGTTGCGAAAGAATTAATGTCTGGAATTGAACAATAAAGAAAAAAAAGTTATAGAAGTTCAACTTCCCTGACCCCTCCTATCTGAGAAAATAAACAAAAAAGTTTGAAAAGTCCCATGTTTATTCAGTACTGATTCATTTTTATGTAGATTCCAAACTATGCTTCAATGGAGAGCGTGTAATGTCTGATTTACAGAATAACGATCCAATTTCATTCAAGGTCTGGCCATTAATATTCAAAATTACATGTTTCCTTTCTTGCCTTATAAATCGAAAATGTCACAAGTTGGCGAGATTATGTAACAGCTTTTGCGAATAATAGACTTTTTAACTGCTTGACAAAACTTCGAAGGATTCTAATTTTATTTAAGGTATCCGACTAAGTTCGAAGGAAATAAGGAAATTTTTTTAAAAATTGGATTTTTCAAAAATTATTTAAAACCATGGTTTTTAGATGTATTGTTAATTATAATACAAAATACTATAAATAAAACAAATTTATTTGGAAACATAATATATTTTGAGAAATAGGAAAATTTGTTATAAATTCTAATGGAATTTAACCAAACGGTTAGCACTCTACACAAAATTGTAATGTAGCCATCCAATTTTCCTTTCCACATTCTAGAATATAATGATGAATGAAATGAACCAACATCTAAGAAAGATTTACTGATACAAATAAGTTAAAATATGGGTAAAAATATATGCTTATGTGCATTTTCCCCCATAAATTCACAACTTAATTTTTCTAAAAACACCTATAAATGAAAAAGTATTTCATCAACAACAAAACATTTGGTTCATTTTATTACCCATAATATTTAAAACATGCGCTGAAATTTTTATGTAAATATCACCATTAGTTTGGGGGATAGCATGTAAACGGTGGAGAATTCTTATGGAAATTAAAGTTTTGAGAAAATTGAAATTCAAGACAAATTTTAGCTGAAAAACTTGTGACCTTGGATGATACGTCAGGCCTTCCTTTTCCTAGAAAAGATCAACTGTTTTGGAAAGAGGAAAGTTTGAACTACAAGAAATAACAATAAAAAAATTCGCCAATGTGGTCGATCACCTGTGTTTTTAGCGTAGTCGGATACCTTAACACTTTTATTTTATTCTATTCATTTTTATGAAATTAAAACTTTATAATTTATTGTTTATTTACTTCTTGATATGTGGCCTAGCTTGGTTTGGTTTAATTTTCTGGCGCAGGATCAATCCTTGGACATATTATGCCAATATCTATGGCAGTGAACAATATTTCAAGATTTAATGAGCAATTGCTTAGAAAATTAAATAAATATATAAAAAGGAAGTCATAATTTAAGTCACCTTTTTATATTACTAAATTTTATCCTGCATTATTTGCATGATTGTTTTTTACGAGTTAATTTCACTAAAAGAGAATGATTTTTTTTTACAGATGATCGTAGCCGGAAGAGGTTGGCTTACAATATGTACATTCCTTCATTTTATTGGCTGTTGCTGACTGCATGTTCTGTCTCTATCAATCATGTTACATGTAAGTGGAACTTAATTTTTTTAATTCTTTCTGTGTTCTTTAAGTAATTTTTTGTTCTGAATCCATCATTGTGCATAGTTACTATAGATTAATTATGTATTGATCAATCGGTAGTTTACGCTTTTAAAATCTAAGAATAGACTTTTTTTGTTTCGGATTCACATTATTAAAAATAACAAATCCTTTAATACGCCTTTACACTTAATGAATTGTTTAAATGTAAATGAAGTTAAGGTATCCAATTACATTCGGAGGAAAGTTTTTGATAAGTTGGAATTAAAAAAAAATATTTAAAACTGTGATTTTTTGACTATGAAAATTTGTAGTAAATTCTAATGAAATTTGGCTAAAACGATTAACGCTCTACACAAAATTGTAATATAACAATCCTATTTTTCTTTCTGCATAAGTTATTAAGTATAATAATGAATGTAATGAACCAAAATCTAAGTAAAAATATGAAATGCAAAGAATTATGGGTGAAAACATTCGGATATAGGCATTTTTTCCATAAATTCACAGCTAAATTGTCTTAAAAACACCTATAAAAGAAAAAAGCTTTTCACCGACAATAAAACTTTTGGTTCATTTCATTGCCCATATCATTTAAAACACACCCTGAGTTTCTTATGTAAATACCTCTATTGATTTTTGAGATACCATATTAAAGGTGGAAAATTTTTATGAAAAAAGTCTTGAGAAAATTGAAGTAAAGACATATTTTAGCTGAAAGAAAAGTGGCCCTGGATGATAGGTGATGCCTTTCCTTTTCTAGAAAAAATCAACTGTTTTGGAAAGAGGAAAGTTCGAACTACAAAAAATAACAATTAGAAAAATTTGCCAATGTGGTCGATAAGCAGTGTTTTTAACGTAGTCAGATACCTTAAAATTTTTATTTTGAGCTCTCCGAATGGATTTTTTTCCTTATAAATTGAAATATTATTTTACAAAATACAATGGTACTCTAATGAAAGAATATTTTTAAAAATATATTTTTAATTATGTCTCATGCAACCATCTGATTCGCCAAAAGTATTGGTTATATGGGATTTCAGATAAAATGTTTTTTAATTACGTGTTCATGATTGTCTGACATTAAAATCGCGCTATTTTAACTGTTATAATTAAGTTCTGTATATTATTTACATAAAATTTTCTATTAAGGAAAATTTATAAGTGCTTTTAAGAATATAAATATCCTGCTCATCGCTCCAAATTTTGCGATACTATGGTTTCATTTTCTTTATTCCTCTTGTAAGCTACACAGAAATGAAACAAAATCCTTATTCATTAGTTCCCAATGATGGAAGAAAGCGATTAAATAACGATAAAAAGTGTTTGAATTTCAGCACAATAATGCAATCTATTGTCGGAAATTATGCAAAACTATTTTAATTTCCTTGGCAAAAATTGTTATTGTTGTCTAATGCCACTTGGTCATATCAAGCCCGAGTGAGCAGAGCTTTCGAATTAAGGCTGAGGTGTACGCCCTTCGTTGTGAACGAGCACCGTTCAACTGAAAGGACGACTTTACTCGAACACACACGGCACAGCCCTTTTTAGAGGGTGGTCGAATTCATTCATACACTCATTCATCCGTCAGTAAGTCAAAATTTAGATCCAATCAGAGACCGACTCATCCCTGATTCAGTACCCTCAGAGGTATTATTTGCTATGGGAACTCGGAGGACTTTGCATTCCCGACCCATTGAACGTGCCCCCACTGCCATGAGCCAACCCGGCGGTCTTTGGTCAAGACAAGGACAGAAACCGCGACCTTTTGGTTACGAGACTGACGCTCTACCAACCAGGTTACCGCGGCCCTTTGGCAAAAATAATATGCACGACTGTTAACTTGGCACCATTACCCAAATAACAAAACTGTCGCTCAATATTGTTCAATATAGTGTGATATTATATACTAAACAATATTCTACATTAAACAATATTGTGAATACAGATCAGTGTCATACAGTAATGTATAATATTTGTGTGCTACTAGGGTATAAAGACAATTTTTTAAATTTTGAAAGGGAGTGCAATTAAATTTTCTACCATAATTATTTCATAAATTTTTGTAAAAGAGGCTAAAATAAGGTTTAATTTTTAATCAACTAAATTTTAAAAAATCATTCTAAGACACATGTGTCCACTCTTCAAGATATACATAAGTTCCAAATTTCGTAGCTGTAGATCAAGTAATCGACTTGTAAACTTGTAAAATTCCAGTACACATACATTTACATACTCATAAATTAATCATTATTATAGATATATGTTACCTCTTTGTTAAAAAATGTTTCTACCATGTACTGACTTATCTTCTGCGATTAAATTTATTGTAAACCTGATGACATAGGATCAGCTAATGAAAGAATAGAACAGTTTTCGTATTGATTCGTTACGGGGTCGCTTGACTCTCGATCAAACAAAGAGGTGACAGTCGAATTATTGTTTGATTTTAAATATAGTCACTTATTGAAAAAACTTATTTACACTTATTGAAAAAAAAATGAAATGAACCATCTGAAACTTATGTTAATTTCGTACCAGTATTTATTGATTAACCTAAATTAATTACAAAAATTATAAATATACATTTGACTTTTAGAGTGGGCAGCACTTAGAAATGCTCATGTAAAAAAAAAATGAAATTTACCTGTGTGTTAGAGGCAAAGATATTTTGATTACTTTTTATGCGTTTTATTAAAACCTAATTAATTAGACATTAATATTATTATTATTCTAATATAAAATATATATATTAACAACGAAATTTCCCCCCTTCTCTTTGTCGCATATTAACATAATATGCGTTATAGTATGGTATAGTATATTATCAAATATAGAATTTGGATGCCATTTTCTGAATGCTTTCAAAACTTCTTACAGGCATGCAATGTTGATTATAAATCCACATACCAAATTTCATTTGTTTAAGGTATCCGACAACGTTAAAAACACTGATTATTGACAACATTGGCGATTTTTTTAAAAATTCTTATTATTTCTTGTAGTTCAGACATTTCTATTTCCAAAATAATTTATCTTTTCTAAGAAAAGGAAGGCATGAAATATCATCCAGGGTCACCTATTTTTCAACTAACATTTCCTTTAGCTTTGATTTTCTCAAAAGTTTGAATTTCATAAAAACTCTCCACCGATAACACGATATCCCAAAAACTAATAGAGATATTTACATAAAAATTTCAGCGTGTGTTTTAAATAATATGGACAATGAAATGAATCAAAAGTTTTACTGTTGGTGAAATTCTTTTTTCATTTATAGGTGTTTTTAGAAAAATTAAGTTATGAATTGATGGAAAAAATGCACATATACCTCTATTTGTACCCATAACTTCTTTGCATCTCAAAAGTGCTTCTTAGATTTTGGTTCCTTTCATTCATCATTATATTCTATAACTTGTGTACAAAGAAAAATAGGATGGCTGCTTCACAATTTTATGTAGAGTGTGAACCGTTTTGGTGAAATTTCATAAAAATGTACTACACATTTTCCCAATCATCAAAATGTATTATATTTTCAAATAATTATTGTTTTTGTTTTTATTATTGACAATACATCTAAAAAGCCCAAATAGTTTTTAAAAAATCCAATTTTTCAAAATTTTTCCTTGAACGTAGTAGGATACCTTAAATCATTGCGTTTTCGAGTGAAATACGTTTGCCTACTCGCGCAAATACGCGGATAGACAAGTGGCTTATTTCAAAAATATCCTTTCTGGATTCAGAGGTGTCTGAAACAGGAATGAATTCATAAAAATTCTGAAGTCTAAGATTTTCCTCGCATACTGTATATACTAAAAAGCAAAAGTCATTTACACAGTGAAACATTTTAACTAATTTCAATTTAAAACTTCCTAGCGTTTACCTTTTCATACTCACATAAAAACACGGATAGACAAGTGGTTTATTCCAAAAATATCCTTTCTGGATTCAGACAGGTTTGAAATAGGACCAGTTCTGCTTCAAACTTCTCTGAACAGGATAAAAACCCCGAAGTCTAAAGTTTCCCCAATTACAATAGTTTATCCTCGTGTACTGCATACACTAAGAAGCAAAAATCCTTTACATAGTGATACATTTTAACTAATTTCAATTTAAAAATCCCGAGCTTAAGGTCGCAAGTTATCAACCAAAAGTAGGCCGGTCGCATTCCTTGGAAATGTTTGACACATTTTTTAACACTGTTTTCTGAGAAAATAAACTGCTACCTCCCTCGTTCTTATCTCCCCAGGTTCTGACGAAATAGCTCCCCAGACTTCTTCCGAACGCAAAGAATGTGACCCGCATCCAAACCCTTCCTAATTAATACTTGCAGAATTTCTTGCATAAACAGGTGTGCCCGATGCAGTGATTTATTAAAATTCTGCGATTAAGATACCGGGCACGTATCATCGATACTGACCTTTCTTGTTATTCTTCCATATTCATTAGAAAGGAGTTATTTTGTTTTTCGTTCCGGTAGGCACATGTTTATTGTGATCAGATCGCTAATGACGGTTCTCTGAATAAAACGTAGACAAGTGATCGTTTTAATCGGTGATTAATGTCCGAAACATTGTTATTTAAAGCCACTAAATCGCTTCTGTGACAAGCGGTCTTCATGTTTATGTCTACGGTTTCGTAATGGCTTTATAAAATATATGCTTTTTAATCCGATTATAATCTAGATTATGTGGTTGAGGTGGGTGGCTTGTGGTCATATTTGGTCATTCGATCTAGTTTTTGTTGTTGTTACTTATGGCCCTTTGCAAGCTCGCTGAAGGGCAGCAGTGGCCTGGTGGTAAAGTCTCGACTTCGGAACCAAAGGATTGTAGGTTTGAGGCCTGATTGCACCGAAGAACCACCGTGTAAGCGGGTCTGATGCACGTTAAATTCGTCGGGGCCAAATCTCCTCCTACTGGTGTGGTGTGGAAGTTTGGAGAGGGGGATGACAGCTCAGGTATCGTTCTCGTCATCTGCCCGTGATTCAAAATGTCGAGGTCTATCCCATAATAGTCCTAGTGTTGCTTCGAAACGGGACGTTAATATAACTAAACCAAACAAGTCGGCTGTCAGCGGTTTAAGCCTAAATTAGCGTTTTTTTCAGTAACGTCAACTAGAGCTAAGAGTACGACTTAACAATTTCATGCTTCATATTCGCTTGCACCGCCCCTTTTTAGAGGTGGAGACACATTCACAGTCCTTACATATAGAAAACATAATAACAACCCTGTTTGAGCCAGGGCTGGAACCCGGGACGCCCTGGAGGACACGCTAACCCTATTCAAGGACGCTGGCAATCTATTTCTTACTTTGTATTTGATATTTCTGAAAGCAACATTTTTTTAACATCTAAAAGTGGTTGAGAATAGTACTAGAGTACATCTAAGATATTTTACACGTTCTCTTAGTATTAATCCGAAATGCATCTGAAAATTGTCTTAATACTGGTTACGCGGGACGTATACTAAGCATAATTATATCTTAATCAGAATTGTGTTTTTATGCATAGCTAAGGATACAATTTTGACAAAATCTGAAGATGTTTGAAGTTTAAATGAAGTTTAACGATCTTGTTTAAGGCGTGAAATAGTATGACATGGCTGAGAAATATGAATATGAAAGTAATGAAAATACTGAGATTGACGCTTATGCTATAGCTTCGATATATAGTAAGAAGTAAAAAAAATGACTTTCAAAAAATATTTTCATTTAATGATGCTTAGTGAAAATTGTTCAATATTTTGGGTAAGCATGAATTAAACTTAAATCGCTGCTATTTCTTATTTTTTTACACGGAAGGAATATATCTAAACTGCTAATAAAAGTGAATAAAAAAAGTTTTTTAGCACAGATACTTTTAACTTGAAACAAAACAAAATTATGTCTTAATATTGTGTAGCACAAACAAAAAAATTCCAAGAAAACTTACAAATCATGTATTTGTTTTAAATTCATCCATGCAAGATATAATCATAAAAGCAAATACTAGCTCATAAAAATATATAAAGGAAGAAACTTTATATTCAGAAACTGTAAAGCATTTAAAAAATGTATCTATATGTTTTCAAATTTTTTTAAAAAAACTCAGACTTTTAGTGAAAAAAATTTATTGAATTTGCATAACGACTTTTAATCATCAAAGCCACAGATACCTCAAACAGTTATTACAGTATTGCATTGACTACGTGATAAAAAGTTATTTTTTAAGTTTTACATGAGTATGCAACATGAATATATCAATATTACAGATATTTAACTCTTAAAATAAAAAGATTGTTATTTTCTTTAGAAAAGCGAAGTTATAAATATCAATAATTTCGAACGAGATAAAAATCTTGTAAAAATTTTTCCTACTCTTAATTAATTTCATATGACAACACTTACCATTAAATGAAAATTTATTTTTATTTAAAATAAATATTAATTTAATGAAATAAATAAAATAAGTATTCATAAATAAAATAAACATTCATTTAAAAGAGATAAAGAAAATCTTAAATAAAATAAATATTCATTTAAATACAATTCATAAATAAAATAAATATTCATTTAAAAGAGAGAAAGAAAATCTTAACAGAAGGAAACAAATAATATCTGAAGGTTTTATAAAACAAAAATGAAAACTAATGCCGTAAATCATATTTAAAACTATTAAAAAATATTTATATTACTGGGAAATTCCACAACCAGTAAAAAATAACTCTTGAACTTTTAAACAACATAAAATGTGTTTGTATGCAGTAATATTTACAAAAATTCTCTTTAAAAGCATTTAAACGTTTCTTAGTTTTAATGTAAAAGGTAAAACTGTTTAAAAAACAATTTTTTAAACAATATTGGAAATTTTTAATGAAAGATAACTTGAACGAATCTATAACTTTAATAATTGAAAATGAATTTTTTAAACAATATTGGAAATTTTTAATGAAAGATAACTTGAACGAATCTATAACTTTAATAATTGAAAATGAACTGAAATCTGAAATTTGACCAACTATTTGTGTAAATATTTTCATGATTTCAAATATAAAACAAATATATCGTTAATTTCGCACTTAAAAATACTTTACATAAAACGCTTACATGATTTCTGATCCAACAAATAAAATTTGTTATCCTGAACAGTTCACCTTATATGATGCTACTACATTTGAATCTTGTCAAATTTTAAATTTAAACTGTTTTTAAGGTATCCGACTTGGTTCGAAGGAAATTTTTTGAAAAAGTCTATTTTTTAAAAACTATTTAAAACTATGACTTTTAGATGTGTAGGCAATTATAATATAAAATACTCTAAATACAATGATATTATTTGAAAATATATTTTGAAAAATAGGAAAATTTGTGGTAAATTGAACCAGAAGGGTTAACACTCTACAGAAAATTTTAATGCCGCAATCCTATGTTTCTTTGTATACAAGTTATGGAACACAACGATGCATGGTATGAACAAAAATCTAAGAAAAAGTTTGAAATGCAAAGAAAATATGAGTAGAAATATATGTATATATGCATTTTTTCCATAAATTCACTACATAATTTTTCTGGAAACACCTATAAATGAAAAACCATTTCACAGACAATAATACTTTTGGTTCATTTCATACCCATTATTCTTTAAAACACGTGCTGAAATATTTGGTTAATACCTCTATTAGTTTTGTGGACATCATGCTAACGTAAATTTTTTTTAAAAAGTGAAATCAAAGACAAATTTTATTTGGAAAATATGTGACCTTGGATGAGAAGTCTTCCTTTTCCTAGAAATGATAAATTGTTTTGGAAACAGGAAAGTCTATAATACGCCAATATAGTTGATATGTAGTGTTTTTAACGTAAGCGGATACCTTAAAACTCTTTTGTCTTTTTACAGTATTTGTACAATAGAATAAAAATATCAAATAAATGTAAAAATACTAAACTTCTAAAAATGAATGAAATTATTAAAAACATTTTAAGCTTTCCTCTTATTACCTCAATCTTGCCGTAAAAAACTACTCATCTTACGTATGTTTTTGATAAATGATGAAAAGTTACAAATATTTGCGTTACTGCCTGAATTTCCATAAGAAAGCATTCTTTTAGGACAGGTAAAAAAGGTTCAACCCACGTGAGAGAAAAGAAAGGAGAAAGCCGTCACGGTTCTGAATATTGTTACAAAAATGTAGCTTTTAAAAAAATTCAAAGAACTGAAATCCCTCTAGAAAATATTTGACATTTCCTTTGCGTGATATGGTATTTCCTATTCTTTATTTGTCACTTTTTAGTGTATATGTTATAATCTTGGTGGTCTTGTGATTTTCAATCCTTACTTAGAAGTGTCGCACATTTATACCAGTTACATTTGAATTTTATATCTAATAATGAATATTCTTATTATTTAATTAATAAAACAATTATGAATTAACTAATAAGAATATTAGTTAATTAATAAAGAAAGGGAAAAGCCGTCATGGATCTGAGTATTGTTACAAAACATGTATGTTTTAAAAAATTCAAAGAACTGATATCATTCTAAAATACATTTGACATTTCTTTTGTGTGATGTGATATTTCCTTTTTTTTATTTATGTCATTTTTTTAGTGTTTATCTTATATTCTTGGTGGTCTTGGGATTTTCAATCCTCACTTAAAAGTGTCGCATATTTGTACTAGTTACATTTAAATTTTACATTTAATAATGAATATTCTTGTTAGTTAATTAATGAGACAATTATATTTTGTTGTATTTCAATTCTTTGTGTGCTTAAATAATTTTTGTAATACAATTGCAATTCAAAGTAAATTTGTGACAAATATTCATAGCGTGTTATAGAAATATACTTATCTGCGATTGAACACTAAAAAAATAATAAAGTATATAGTTAAACATGTAAGCTAAAAATATGCTCGTGTAACAAAGAAAGTTTTATAATGTAATTAATAAAATAAATTTATTTAAAGGGTTCCATTTATATAATTAAGGTATCCGAGCACGTTCGGAGCACTGTTTGAGAAAACCATGGTGTAGACATATTTAACCACATTTCTAGGCTTAAGACTATTCGAAATTAGTAAATAGGATGTCAATATTTGAAATAAATAATTACACTTTTTGAAAATTGGCATTGAATGGCATTAGTTTACGAAAATTCTTATAAAACTTCAAACTAACTTCATCCAAAACTATAATTCTTATCCTAACAAAAATTTTACCGAAATAAACTACATAGTTTTATCTAGGAATTTAACTACAATCGTTTGGTTCGAATTATAAACAAAAATTTTACAGCCATTCAAACTTTGCCATGAAATTTTTAGTAGCTTTATGACATTATTATTCAAACAAATGAAAAATGCTCCTTCATGAAAACATCATGCTATATTGTTGCAATTATTTCTCATGTCAAATTCCAATTATATATAATCAAGATTTAATTAAATCAATGGATTAAGCGATACTTTCTAAAATATTAAAAGCGTAACAATTAAAAAATATAAAAATCAGCACGTCAGAGAGTTAATACGATTTCGATTACAAATTTCTATTTTTATGAGCCTGAAAAAAGTGAAATGTATTAAATGTTTTTGTATGCATTATTTCATAACCAAATATAGTCGTTTGAGCGGTCTAATGCTACTTGGTTATGCCAAGCCTGAATGAGCGGAGCTCTTTCGAATGCAGGCAGAAGTGTGCGCCTTTCGTTGTTAACGTGCACCATTCAGGGGAAAGCACGACTTTGCTCGAACACTCATGACTCAACCCTTTTGAGGGGGCGGTCGAATTCATTCATACACTCATCCATCCATTCGCAAGTCAGAATTGAGATCCAAATCAGAGACCGAGTCATCCCTGATTCAGTAACCCCAGAGGTTATGGGAACTTGGAGGACTTTGCCGTCACGACCTTCGCAACGTGCCCTAACTGCCATTAGTCAACACAGCGGTCTTTGGTCTAGACGAGGACAGAACTCGTTACCTTTCGGTTACGAGATGGACGCTCTAACAACCAGGCTACCGCAGCTTCCAACATTGAACTATAAATGAAGTAATAAATAGGAGAAAAGAATTAATATAGAATAATTTATATTTATATTTTTTAATACACGAATAAAAGTGCATTTCAAAAATCTGTTCTCATGAAATAATTTATATTTTTTAATGCACGAATAAAAGTGCATTTCAAAAATCCGTTTTCATGAAATAATTTATATTTTTTAATGCACAAATAAAAGTGCATTTCAAAAATCTGTTTTCATGAAATGTCATTTCAGAAAAAATATCGATTCTTATGAACAGTTTGTGTAGTTTCACATAAAAACTATTTCAAAAAAGTAGTAGCTGATGTAGTTATATTCAGATTCACTAAACTATCCATTTATATCTTCCAGGTGAGCCGGAATCGTACCGAGAGCAGGCGCAATCGGTGCTGGCCCGACAACTGCGAAGGGCGGAGAACAGGAATGTGGCGAAGAACATCGTGCTGATTGTGGGGGATGGTATGAGCCTCGCCACGGTTGCAGCGGCACGAGTCCTCAAGGGGCAGAAGGCGGGACGACCCGGGGTTGGAGAAGAAATGCTCTACGAAACATTCCCCAACGTCGGGCTGGCCAGAGTAAGTCACTCATTTTTAATCTTTGAAATCATTTGGAAGAGGTGTCGTTCTCGTCATCTGACCGCAGTTCAAAATTACGAGGTCCGTCCCGAAATATTCCTAGTGTTGCTATAAGACGTTAATATAATTAAATGAAATTAAACATACAAACTTTGCATTCGTAAAAGTAATTCGATGCATGATTATTCATCAAACACATGGAACCGCGGTGGCCTGGTGGTAAGGTCTCCGCTTCAGAACCGGTGGGTTTCAGGTTCGAGACTCAATTCCACCTAAGAGCCGTCGATGGATAACCAAAACTGTTAGTACACATATGCGTCACTATGCAGTGTAAAAATATTGAAATATGCTGAACCCCCACTTTCACATTTCACAAGCCGCCGTCTGTCTCAACTTCAAATATACTTTACAAATGAGAAACTGAAATTGTGTGTGAAACAATTGCGACAGACTTAGTAATTAAAAATATATTAGACTACCTATTACCCTCGACTCTGTCCGCGTGGGAATTTAGATTTATATGTAGGAAAAACTATCAAATAATGACAAATAAAAAAATTAAACCTAACCTGAAAACAATACATTTAAAAGTATAAGCATATTTGAAAAATATATAACATGAATACAATTTAATAACAAAAACACACGACTAACGTAAAAACAATTTATTTACATTGTATACACAAAATAAAACAAAACAGCAAATCAAGTCCGTATTTCTTTTAAATCAGGTCAAATCCATTTTATTTATGGATCGAGATGGAGATAACTACAACAGTATTATACACATGATTTTTAAAATTTTAATTTAAAAGAAAATACAGTGGTCATCACGCGCAAGCATAGTTGATGACACGACAATCACGCGCGAACTTTCAACGTCAGTTGGCGTGACGCACATGTCTAACTATCCTACGCCAGTTGCTGTAATGCAATGCAGATTAGAAGTTTTTTTTCTTTTATTCATTTTTATTTTAATTTAAAAGTACTTCAGAATGAAACCGAAAGATCGATTCATGAACAACATTTGATTTTAAGTGCATGAAACACAAAGTAAATAAATATAATAGTTTGAAATAATCGGTCGAAATTCGCCTAAGCCTAACTTCATTTCTGTTGGGAAAAAAGAACTGAAGCCTTCCTCATCTTTGGCGGGATTTAGCCACAGTTTTTGGGCTCGAAAATTAGTTTATAGTGAATAAAAAAATGAACCACTCAATGAAATAGAACAAAAAGTAGTCTATGTTCTATTCCTGACTATAATCTATCTTTGTGCTAAATTTCATCCCATTCCGTTCAGCCGTTCTGGTGTGATGTAGTAACAAACATCCATTCATCCAACCAAACTTTCACATTTATAATATTAGTATAGATCAGAGGTGTCCAAACTACGGCCCGCGGGCCAAACCCGGCCCGCCAAGTGATTTTATCCGGCCCGCGAAGGGTTTTAAAACATAATGATGTTTTCGCCCAAACCTTTTCATTTTCATAAAGGTATATCGAAAAACTGCGTGGCCAACAAAACGGAGTTGTTGTACTTGACCAAACACAAATGTCTATCGCGCTGTTAAGTTATAAGACTAAATAAAAAAATATATTTCGGTAACTCAAACATAAAAGAAATTTTATACGCATGTGAACTTTGACGATAAGCAGAGTCTTATTGTTTTGTTGTAAATAAAGCATCAGCAATTTTGAGAAATTCGCTTAAAGAAGCACTTAAGAATAAATAAACAAATATCGTTTTGATTTCGATAACGTTTTCATGGAATTATTGCACGCGCACAGTAGCGTACCTAGAACTTTTGCTGCCCGGGGCAGTCCCGTTGCTGCTGCGTATAGCCAGGCGCTCGTCGCCCGTCGGTGCAGCGCGAGAAGTACAGAAACTTTTTCTCGATGAAGTATCTCAAATCAAAATATAGAGCAAATTTATCTTATGATCATTTGCAGTCATTGCTTATGATTGGTGTAACAAATTTTAATCCTAACTATAAAGACATTCTTCAACAACAACAACACAAAAAAAAAACAGTTTCATCATTCGCATTAGAAGTTGCATGAAAATATTTCAATTTATATAAAATAATTATATAATTATACTTTGTTTGTTTAGTATTTTGTATTTTCAAGTTACAATAAAATTGTATTAATTAATAGTATTTAATGCTACTTTACTCATAATGATATTTTTCAATTTGTATATACATGTGGCCCGTATAACATGGATCTAATTTCGATCCGGCCCGTGCCGCGAAAAGTTTGGACACCTCTGGTATAGATTTAACATCCCTCTTAAAATTAGAAGTTTGAAAGTTATATCATAAAACGACAAAACATTTCCGCGAATTCGTAACGCAGAGACTTATTTTCCCGCCTTCTGTCTGATAAGCGTTACACTTCGAAGTGATGACAGCTCCATCGAGTGTTTGATGTTAGCGATGATAGATCTAGTGATGACAGATCTCAACAGATAAACTGCGAAAACTAGATTTTTTTAACTACTGTAACATATTGTATGTAAATATGCCCACTCACATGAAAATGATACTTATTTTAAGGACATATTTTATTTTAATCGAATCGAAGCAGATAAAAAAATAGTTGCAATTTAAATTTATATTAAAACATACTTTTTGTGTTTAATTTTATTCCTCTGTATAATTTTTATATTAACATATAAATGGTATTTAAGGCATCATCTCCTCTAAAGGTAGTTATTTAATATAATGACTTTCTTTATAGAAATACTAGCTGGTACCCGACGCTTTGCTGCTGTAAAAAAAAGATATTAGGTGCAATCAATAATCTGGCAATGTTTTATCGAAATAGGATGAACGGAATGATAGTATATAAAATACGAACAAGCAAATATTCATTTTTATGTATTAGATTTGTGTACTGTTTTAGAAATGTAAAGCTTGGTGTTCTCTCAGAATGGTAATGACACTAACTATTTATTGTATCTAGTGATTCGTTTCATATTTCCTCAGAACTCTCAAACTTCATTTCAGAAAACGTGATAAAACATTTTCTTTAAAAATTGATTAACATGGAAAATATATTTAAAACATAAAATCGTTAATATAGTTGAAAAAACAATTTTTGAAAATAAAGATGGTGCTAAATTTTTTCTACTACTATATTTTAGAAGTTACAGAGAAAAACAATAATATTTAATTAAAATAAAAAAGACAGGGTTGGTATCTCCAAAATATTCTCGCATATTCGGTTATAAAGTTGTTACTACTGAGAATGACATGCATGGCATGTGCGTACTATAGCTACAAAATATTAACCTTTCATTTGGGGATTAATACTTAGTAGATTTGGTTGAGATTCGATTTTTTTTTAAATTTTAGATAATCGTACTATCTCTCTAACCATCCCGTAGGTGTAAGCAATAAGCTGACCCAGTTTCATCGCCATCGGATGAACGGTTTTGTAAGGCATGCGACATACAGACAAACATTCATTTTTATTTACCTACATTATCCTTTTTTGGTAATTATTTGATTCACCGAGATTAATTGCTCTTAAAAAGAGATCAGTGGTGTTATTAAAAATGATTTTTCAAATAAAAAAAAATCGTTTTTCCCCCTAAAATTACTGTGCAAAAAACGAAGATTTCGCTTAATTTTTAACTAAATTCATTACAATTAAATATTTTCATTTTTCTCCGAATTTCACTTGTAAAACCTACAAAGTATGTATATGCCTTGCCTGGCATATACATACTGTAGGGTATCAACATCTGGCTTGTAGAGTACCAACAACTATTTCCAATGCATTATTATTATTAAGAGTTATTATTAAGATATAGCTTAATTTGTTATAAGTTCATTATTATTACTTAGAAAGCAAATATTTATGTATGTCCCTTCATGAATGAATTTTTTTTATTAGTCCGCTTTGTTAATTTTTAGGAGCCCTGCTCTTTATTTGCTATTGGAAGCTTCCGATGATTAGTTAGTAAAGAATTGAAACTTTTCTAGTTTAAATTCATCCATAGATTCATTATATTATCTAAATACAGTTTAGATCACTGATTTACTTAGGAAACAGAGTGTTTACTTAGATTATCACCCAATTATCAATGTTTATCTATCAATTAATTGACTTTTTACAGTTTATCAAAAATAAGCTCATATTTAATGAAAAAAAAAAAGAATCTTGAGATTTAAAATCTCCGTATCTACTAATATTTCAATCGCAAAATTTAGTTTTAAGGTACCCCCGCCTACGTTCGAAGGAAATTTTTAAAAAAGTTGGATTTTTTAAAAACTATTTAAAACTATGGGTTTTAGATGTGTTGTCAATTATAATACAAAATACTATAAATACAAAAAAATTATTTGAAAATAAATTTATATATAGAGAAATAGGAAAAATGTGTAGTAAATTTTAATGAAATTTAACCAAAACGGTGCACACTCTTCATAAAATTGTAATGCAGCAATCCTATTTTTCTTAGTAAACAAGTTCTAGAATATAATGACGAATGAAATGAACCAACATCTAAGGAAAAATTAAGAGATTCGAAGAAGTGATGGGTAAAAACATACGTATATAAGCATTTTTTTTACATAAATTCCCAACTTAATTTTTCTAAAAACACTTATAAATGAAAAAGTGTTTCACCAACAGTAAAACTTTTGGTTCATTTCATTGCCCACATTATTTAAAACACACGCTGAAATTTGTATGTAAATATGTCTATTAGTTTTTGAGATCATGTTAACGGTGGTGAATTTTAATAAAAATTAAAGTTTACAAAAAATTAAAAGTAAAGACAAATTTTAGCTGAAAACTATGGGACCCTGGACGATAGGTGAAGCCTTCCTTTTCTTAGAAAAGATAAACTGTTTTGGAAAAATGAAAGTCTGAACTATACGAAATAAGAATATTTTAATGTTTGCCAATGTGGTCGATAATCAGCGTTATTACGTAGTCGGATACCTTAACATTAAATATATCATTTAGAGAAACTTTCGCTAAAGTCGTTTAGTAGTCGTTTTTGGTATAATAAAATTCTCTCCATCAGCAAAATTTTAAAATATGTTGAACATTTAATTTTAAAATCATTTGGGAAAAAATTTACTAACCTCTCAATTATCTTTTAAACGAATTGTCTCAAAACATTCAGATTCCATAGAAGGTTTTGTTTAGTTTAGTTATTTAATAACCCATTCAAAATAATTCCGTTCCCGAACTTGAGACCTTAACCCCAGACGACCAAATCTTCGTTCAAAAGGTAGAAGTCCAAATTTACGGCAGAAGGTTTATATTACTTTATTATTATTTTTATTACCCATTTTGTTCATTAATATCTGTATTTTTTTATAAAAAGAATTCAAAATAAATATTTTGATCATTTTAAAGAATTATCACAACCTCCAAGTATACATTTTTGTTAATCATGAATAAAAAATATCAAACTGAATAGACCTGAATACATTCATCTTAATAATTAGTAAAATATTTACCATAAACTTTGGAACACAAAATGTATACATAAAAAATGAATAATATGATTAATAATATGAACAAATAATATGATAAATTATAGACCAAATTACAAAACCACACCTGATAAAAATAAAAGCAGAAAGTTATCAATATACAAATACGACGGCTCTTCAGTGAAATTGAGGCTAGACCTAACCACCAAGCCTCCGCGGCCCATTCATACTATGAACAGATATAATATGGTGTTTTTCGTTTTAACTAAGATAATTATTTTTTTCTCTGACCCATATTGCAGTTGCCTTTCTCATCTGGATTATTTATAATTCATCGCTTTTCAGAGTTTCTTGAATGACTCTTTCCAAATCTGATATTCCAAAGGTTATCATATTCAGACACACACACACACACACACACAAAAAAAACACATTATGAATTTAAATATTTTTTCAGATTGTTAAAGAAATACATTTTATAACTCTTTAATGTTATTAAGATGGGTTCACACGAGGCTAATTATTGCCGGCATTAGAAGATCACGCCTACTTCCGGAAAATCACGTGACCACACCGGAACAATGGCAAATAATTGTCCAATCGGGACAAACGTTGTCTCAAGTGTTCACACGAGGATAATGCCTGGATAACAGCAGAGAGGCAACGATTGCGGGCAATAGTTAGCCTCGTGTGAACTCCTTTTAGAGTAACTGCAGTGGAAAATAAGTCTCCGAAGATTGGATCCGACAAAAAGAAAGGTTTAAACTAAACACAATTAATTAAGAGGAAATAAAATGAAAATGCATGATGATATATTTATAGATATGATGTGGGGGGAAACATATAAAGGCATAGGCTGTCACTACAAGACCTGAGATCAGCACACTAATATTACAAACATAATGATACGCATTTATATCGTGTTTTAAGGTATCCGACTACATTCGAAAGAAATTTTGTGAAAAAATGGATTTTTAAAATAATATTTAAAACTGTGGTTTTTGGATGCATTGTTAATTATAAAACAAAATATTATAAATGCAAAAAAAAAATATTTGGAATTATCATATATTTTGAGAAATATGAAAACGAGTAGTCAATTTTAATGAAATTTAATCAAAACGGTTAACACTCTACACAAAATTGCAATGCAACAGCCCTATTTCTCTTTATACACAAGTTACAGTATATAATGATGAATGAAATGAAATAAAATCTAAGAAACATTTTGAGATGCTAAGAAGATATGGGTAAAAATATACGTTTATATACATTTTTTTCCATAAATTCACAACTTAATCTTGCTAAAAACACCCATGAATGAATGTGTATTTCACCCAAAATACAACTTTTGGTTCATACCATTTCCCATATCATTTAAAACACGCGTTGCAATTTTTATCTAAATAGATCTATTAGTTTTTGAGAAATCATGTTAACGGTGAAGAATTTTTATGAAAGTTTTGAGAAAATTGAAAACCAATATATAGCAGAAAAATACGTTTTCCTTAAAATTCCCTTGGATGAGATGACCGGCCTTCCTTTTCCTTTAAAAAAAAGACTATATTGGAAAGAGGAAAGTCTGAACTACACGAAATAACAATAAAAAAATCGCCAATGTGGTGTTGATAACCAGTGTTTTTACCGTTGTCGTATACCTTAATTCTTATGTTTGCATATCGGGTTAAATAAATGCCATATACGTTACCGATAAATAACCAAATGCTTAATGTCAAGTGAAATGATTTACTTTAAATAAAGACCCACAATAGCAGGTTCAAAATGCATTGCATATTTTAGAATAAAGTACGAAAGACAAAAGAATTTGAAATTTAGAATCTTAATGCCGAAATTTCCTAACACAGATTAATATATATTAGTGAGCGCTACAATTCAACCAGGAGGGGTAGGCTCTCCAAAACTTTCTTGCATGCTTTTTAGTAAAAGCTAATTTGTGGCAAATTGGATTTCACCAGGATCGAACTCGAAACGTCATGTTTCGCAACCTCGTAAAATAACCCCTAGACAAAATTGATTACTAAAGTACAGTGGATGTTACTGGCTTATTGAAACATCACAACAATTTTGTGTTTTGGAAGCATTTTATTCCAACCGGATGAATCCAAAATTCGATACAGTACTATATTTGCAATGACAAAATTATCTATCAAATTTCCTATATTTAAGTTATTGCGTTTTAAAGTTACGATTTTTGCATGCTTTTAGAAGTGCCGACTAACAGTCAATCCGTTGTTGGATTTAGCATAAAATTGGAGAGGTATCTGCAATATAGATGTTAAATCTGTTATCTAAACTTATCCAACCAAGTTTTTTCGTTTTGCAGTTATCGCGTTAACTTATATTCTAAATTTCAGACAAACTTGATCTGAAATGATTTTATAAACTTTTTAAAAAAGTGTACAAGTTTGGTGTAAAGACTATGTACCAAATTTCATCCACTGTCTAAAAGCGTTTTTGAGTTATCTTTGTCATAAACCGGAAGACATTTGCTAAAAATGTGATTCTCTAAGTCAAGGATATCTAAAAAAGGAGATTCGTCAAAATCTTGACTTCGAATTTTATGAGGATTGACATTTGCTAAAGTGGTTTTTCTTACTCAAGGATCTCTAAAACAAGCGGATTCGTCAAAATCTGGACTTCGAATTTTTTTTTTCTATCTCAAGGATGTCTAAAACTTGGTGATTCGTCAAAATCTCGACTTCGATTTTTTAAAAAATCTAACTCAAGGATGTCCAAAACAAGGATAATCGTCAAAATCTCGATTTCTAATTTTTTGAGTATTACAACACTTTCTCTATAATTCATAAACGAGATAGTAAAAATTAATTATCAAATTTATGTTAATGTTTTGAGCTTCCTGGCACGTTTAACAGTCCATAAGTCATGTAAGTGTGACGAAAGTATTACTGCAAATGGATCACAGAAGAAATGCCATTCATCATTCAGTGTATTTGGGGAATTATTAGGGAAATGTGGAAACAGTATGGCAAATAATAAATGGAATAACAGTAATAAATAGATAAATGGGGAAACAGTATGGGAAATAATAAATGGGATAACAGTAATCTATATCTATACTTATAATAAAGCTCAATGTGTGTGTGTGTGTTGGCGCTCTACAGGCGAGACCGTTGGACCTACAGCTACCAAATTTGGTACATGTACACCTTGGAGATCGGGAATGTGCAGCTCGGAGCCCTTTTTTCGAATTTTTAATTAGAATTTGAATTAATTAAAATTTAAGTGAAATTTCGACGTTTTTCCGTTATAACTTCAGAAAATATTATTGCATAAACATAATACATCAATTAATAACATTAACATAACATTTTATATCAATTTAAAGATAAAAAAATTAGCTTTCTAATGGTATCAGTGTTTTTAATTTATAACGTACGCGTCTATTTTTAATGAATTTTTAAAGAAATATTTTAACCATGTTTTTATCACGTGACTGGATAAAATAAAACAATGCCGGAAGTACGAATAAAAAAAAAACTATCATTCGCAAAATAAATCTAAAGAAATGCAACTTTTAACACGTGACTGGATAAAATAAAAGAAATATAAAATGTGATATTTTCTAAAAAAATAAATGCAAAGCTAAGGTTTCTATAAAATCTGCAAGAACACATCAAAGGGAAAAAAATGATGTTTTATCACCGTGTTGTCATCATTTTGAAGGAAGTTCAAATTAAAAAAAATAAAAATAATAAAAAACTATCATTAAAAATTAAATCTGAAGAAATGCAACTTTTACCACGTGACTGGATAAAATAAAATATAAAATGTGATATTTTCTTTAAAAAATGCAAGGCAAAGGATTCTATGATCTTTTGCAATATTTAAATGATTAATTGAATAAATTATCTTTATTTATACAGGATTGCATTTATACAGGATATGCATTCAAATTCCTTTCCAATGGCCAATTTGTAAAATATTATTAATAGGCATATATATTGTTTAATGCTATTAATTTGATCTAAATGAAGTAAATAATTACATTTTATGTAGTTTGAGTCAAACAATGCATTTATGAATAATGAGTTTTAGATTTCTTCATACTTTGCTCTGTGAGCCATATTTTACAAAATATTTTCATTAACATTTTAAATAAAAGTTGTTACATCAATCAGTCTTCTAAATCAATCATTAAAACTGAATGATTTATAAAATTAAAGAATATTATTAAAAAAACTTCTTCTTTTAGAACTTTCAGTCCATCATCTTAAAGAAAATATTAATTTCAGGCCAATCAATGCCCATAGTTACTTCAAGGCTAATGAATATGTGATTTAATTGAAAATTTTAGAACCCATTACTCATGGCGAACCAGCTGGTCACCAAAGGCGGCTAGTTAATAGATAAATGGGAAAACAGTAATGGGGAAAAACTAATCACATTTCGAACAACTTATATGTTTTAGAGAAAGAAAAAATGAACAATGAGATTCGTCAAAATCTTGACTTCGAATTTTTGAAGGATTATAATAATTTCTGTATAATTCGTTAACGAGACAGTAAAAATTAATTATCGAATTTATGTTCATACTTTGAGCTTCCTGGCATCTTTAACAGCTCATAAGTCATGTAAGTGTGACGAAATTATTACTGCAAATGGATCACAGAAGAAATGCCATTCATCATTCAGTGTATCTGCATAGATAAACATCGTTCCGAACGTCTTTGTCCGTGACCTAGATGGAACTCGAAAGAGTGCTCTCGGAAACAAAACGCGGGAAAAAAACTTATCACATTTCGAACAACTTGTATCTTCCGGAGAAAGAAAAAAAAAAAGAACATCGTTATCTCCTGGACTTCTTCCCAGATGATAATCATTAATCATTAAGTTGACAAAAATATATCGCTGTCTCAGGGAAGGGCGTGGCCTTCTTGGTTGAAAAAAACAACCGCAATTTACTCTTGATGAGATTGTATCACTTATCGCTACCATCAGATAAAAAAATCACTCGATATGAAAATGATTTTTGATAAGTAAAATGACAGTTATTATTTTTATGTAGAGCTGTGTTTATTCTTCATTATTATCTGAAGATATTATACAATAATCCCACTTTCGGTATCTTGAATATTGTATAATATTGTGAAATATCGTAGAATATCTTTGTTTTCTTAGATTAAGGTATCCGACTACGTTAAAATTATTGATTATCGATCATATTAGGGAATTTTTTTGTTGTTATTTCTTGTAGTTTAGATTTTAATCTTTCCAAAACACTTTATCTTTTCTAAAAAAAGGAAAGCCTGATCTATCATCCAGGGTCACATATTTTTCAGCTAAAATTTGTTTTTCACTTCAGTTTTCTCAAAACTTTAATTTTCATAAAAATTCTCCTTGGCTAACATGATATCTCAAAAACTAATAGTGGTATTTGCATAAAAAGCGTGTGTTTTAAATAATATGGGCAATGAAATGAATATAACCAAAAGTTTTATTGTTGGTGAATAATTTTTTTTCATTTATAGGTGTTTTAAAAAATTAAATTGTGAATTTCTGGGAAAATGTATATATACATATATTTTTACCCATCACTTCTCTGCATCTCAAGATTTTTCTTAAATGCTGGCTCATTTCATTCATCATTAAATTATATCACTTGTGTACAAAGAAAAATAAGATTGCTGCATGACAATTTTGTGTAGAGTATTAACATTGGTAAAATTTCATTAAAATTTACTACACATTTTCCTATTTCTCAAAATATATTATGTTTTGAAATTATTTTATTGAATTTTTAGTATTTTGTATTGTAATTGACAATACATCTAAAAACCATAGTTTTAAATTCTTTTTTAAACCAATTTTTCAAAAATCTTCCTACGAACGTAATCGGATACCTTAATATTTATTTTCTTGTAAAGGAAATAATCGTAATTGTAAAAAACTTTTGGCATCGAAATTTCGACGAATTTCAATGGTATAGACTTTTCTGAAGTTGATTAATACAATTTTGGAAATTAAGTTCCTTGAAAATACTCTTGCCACCTTAAATACGTCATATATTAATTTTTATAGAAATTCGTCAGCATCAGAAAAAAAAAATTCATATCGATATAAATATTTTATTCATATTTATGAGTAAAATGACCATTATTATTTTTATATAAAGCAGTGGTTATTCTTTATTGCTAGTTCAAGATACTATTCAATATTTTCAAGTTCAATATTCTGAATACTATATAATATTATGAAATATTGTGGCTACATTATTGCAGAATATCTTTGATTTTATAATTTTTTGTAAAATTTATTGGAAACGTATCTATTGCTTCAGGATTTTTATTAAATTTTGAATACTTCTTAAAAGTTTTGGATGATATGACAAGGTTCAGAACATAAATCAAAAGTAAAAGAATAAGAATATCCTCCTCTGGCTATGACTTTCATCAGAAGTATTCAAAAATGGCTTGAAAAATTATTCGAAAATTGGATAGAAATATTCAAAAACTGATTAGAATTATTCGAAAATTGGTTCTGAATTATTCAAAAATTGATCAAAATTATTCAAATATTGATAGGAATTATTCGAAAATCGGTCAGAACCAACCAAAATTGATGATTTTCCTCTAACTAGAGGACGAAAGAACTAATTTCTCAAAAAAAGTCACACAGAAAGTAAAACACATTTCCGTTATTCAGAAACTAAATCAGACTTCTACTTCAGGTGTTACAGAAATGCTCCATGGTCTTGAATTTTACGATTTCGATCATGAAATAACCCGAAATCAATGAGATTATAGCCAAAATATATTTCACACTTTTTTTAGGTTAAAATGTAGGTCATGCTGAAAATTCATACTGTAAATAGCGGAAAATAATTATTTTTTAGGTGGAAATGATTTGGGAAGGGTTTTATCCTTTAATTTCTATTACAATTTATTATAAAAAATATCGTGATCTTAATTACCTTAAAATACTTATTTTATGTAGATTAAATTTTGCATTGTTTAGTAATTAATGGTTGGATGTAAACTTCACAGAAATTGCAAATTTTAAAATATTTCTTGTACTTAGAAATTTTATGAGTAAAAGCTTTAAAATCTTTCTAAATTAAGCTTTTTTTTTAAAAAAAAGTTCTTTATTCAGTTTTTGTATTGTTCAATTCAGTATGTTGTTAATTTTCAGCAATAATTGTATAACATTTAAGTGAAATATAATTCTTATAAGTGTATTTTTTCGTGTAGTAAGTAAATTCTTATACATTGGCTGAAAATAAGTTTTAAATCATCTATAAAAATTTTAATTTCTACTTTTTATGTTTATGAAGCAGAATTATATCGCAGAAAATGTTTTCAAATTTTGATTTGTTGAAATTAAAATTTTTCATTGAAAACATTTTAATTTTCACAAGCCATAATGCCACAAATTAAATTATATTCGATTTTACTGACAAATTGGGTTTACTTAAACATTTGAAAATAGAGTTAAACCTCGTTTTTGAAACTTTTTGGTGTGAAAGATTCTATTTTTATTTTCACTTTTTGTCATTCAAAATAACTTGTCTTAAGGTGAACTAATAGCATTTCCAAATTTATCAATACTTAAATGAATAATATATCGGGTCGAAGTATTGAAAAAAACGATCGTTATTTTTCAAAACTTTAATGAAAACTTTATTGGAAAACCTTATTTATTTAACTTAATAAAGCTTTATTTGTAATAAAAGTATTGGTATTAAAAGTAAATTAACAAAGAAATTCTAGTGAAATAATCAAAATTACAAACTAGCAAAAAGTAAACAAAAAATCTTTGATTTGAGAAATGTGTTTGGCTTTACTTCTTGGTAAATAATTAGATGATTTACCACTTGAAGTATTAGGTCTACCGGAAAGTTCTGTCCGCTCCGGTTACAATCAGTTTCAACAAGTATGCGCATATTCCTGTGACACATATTTGGCTCTCTCTTTTGATCGCTAACAATGTATACACATTTTCGTCGCAGATGAACTAAAACGAAGTTCATTCTTGTTAGTATTAAGTGAGACGCGATCGTGTACCCATGGCTACCGACAAAGTTCATTTACGCCACTGTATTTTGTACGAATTCCAACAAGGAAGAAATGCTACAGAAGCGTACAGAAATTTATTGAAAGTGTTTGATGAAGGTACAGTTTCTGATAGAACATGCAGAAGATGGTTCAAAAAATTTCATGTAGGTGACTTCGACCTTTCTGATAAGCCACGCTCTGGGCGACCATCTTTGATCGACGACGATACTGTCAAGATCATGTTAGAACAAGATCCTTTTTTGACAACATCGGAGATTGCGGAAAGACTTGATTCAGTTCAACAAACCGTTTCCGACCACATTCGGAAACTAGGGTTTGTGTGGAAGTATTCGAGATGGGTGCCACACAAGTTAAGTGAGAAGAATTTGAATGATCGAATCATCATAGGCACATCTCTGCTTGCACGCAGCAAAATCGAACCCTTCTTGGACCGGATCATAACTGGGGATGAAAAGTGGATTACCTATGAAAACATCATAAGAAAAAGGGCATATTGTGAACCCGGAAAACCTGCCCCCTCTACCTCTAAACCGAAGTTGAGCCTGAACAAGAGAATGTTGTGTATATGGTGGGACATTCGAGGACCAATACATTTTGAGCTGTTGAAACCAAACGAAAGGCTAGATTCGGAGAGGTACAGTCAGCAAATGGATAAATTAAAAACAGCACTCCAAGAAAAGAGACCGGCGATGTTCAATAGGAAGGACATCATACTGCTTCATGACAATGCCAGGCCTCATGCTGCTTTGAGGACTCATCAGAAAGTCTCAGAGCTAGGCTGGGAAATTCTGTCGCATCCACCATACTCCCCAGACCTAGCACCATCTGGTTATCACTTGTTTCTGTCCTTACAAAATTTCTTGCTGGGCAAACAATTCAAGAACGAAGAAGATATCAGACAAGCACTGGTTCAATTTTTGGCCTCTAGAGATAAGTCATTTTTTAAAAATGGGATATACAAATTGCCATCACGCTGGCAAGAAGTCATAAATAATGATGGCAATTATATTATTCAATAAAGTTTATCCAAAATATGAAAAAATGTATTCCTTTGTTTCATTCTAAAACGGACAGAACTTTCCGGTAGACCTATTATAAATCAAATAACTGAATAGAGACGAGATCAGCAACAATGTGTCTGCTGCTAAAATTATTAAAATGCAATGTTCTAATTTATTTTTATATTTCCTTAAATACCTATCTAGCATTTTGTAATATACAGAGTCCAATCCATGATTTAAAAATTCCCATTTAATACAATTTACGGTATCGTAGATTATTGCATGCCATCTGTGTTGCAAATTCTGAAGAAAAATTTACAATGATGAGTGCATTTGGACATATTATTATAGTTTATTAATAAAAGGGGCATAATTAATAGATTGAAATTCCGGTCACTTTTCCTAAATGAAATGAACTGTGCACTTAATTTTCTTAATTGAATAAACAGCGTCTAATTGAGAACTGTTCCGCGATTATGAGAGTTAAGGGAAAGTGGGTACTTTTCCAAATATTATACATTATGGAAGAAAAGCTCGTTATCCTAACTTTCCCTCCTATTAAAGCCAGAGGGTCACTTCTCGTCCTTCCTCTTGAGCGTTTTCAGATAGCATCATCACGTTCCGAGGCAGTTTTCTTCTTTCTCGAACCGCCCACGACTCCTTGGGGCGAAATTAAATTGATTTACCATTGTTTCAGCGATGAAACAATGCTTCGAAAATAGAAATTCAAGGTCAGGTTTCACTAGAACGCTTAACCACGAACCACGGTCTAGATAGGTGTAAAATCTTGTAAAATTAATGATCGCATGGTAATGAGGTGATGATTTGATAAGTCGGAAATAATAAGAATGGTTCATGTGTAATGCTCTCTTTTAATTTTAATTGCATGTTCTCTACTCCAGGCTAACCATAGGCGATAGTGAGTTGTAGTAAGTGGAACACTTACAACAGGCCTACGAGCATCTAGATCAATACGTTAAGAACTCTGTGAACCACATGATCTTCCTGGGCGAAGCTAGCCGCCAATCATGTAAACATCATGTGGTCTCACTGTTGCTACTTGTTTATATATTTTTTCCAGAAGATACGAACTTGACCCTCGGACGGCGGAGAGCGCGATCTTTTGTCTCTGTCTTCCGAAGTAAACCATAGTGCAGTTTTCTAGACCCACTACGCTATGGAGTATCCCTGTCCCTTTGATTGTTATGTTATCTAATAAACCAAATAAAAGACCATCTGTGACTTCGAGTTATTTAATCAACGAACAATCTTCATTATAAGGTAAATTATTGCTGTATCTAGAACAGCAGCAATAATTAATTTTTAATCTTGATAAATTTACTTTACAATCTGCCCTAAGCGTCTGTACACGCCCTATCTTGAAACTGTCGTACTAAACTGAATAGAGCTGATGAGACAAGCCGGAAGCTGTGCTTCTCCTATTTCTTTTAACAGTAACTGTCTAACACCGTCCTCATTTGGTTTTGTCACTCTGAAGCAACCTATGCTGTAACATCTACTTACATTACCACCATGTTGGAATCGTTTCCAAAGCCTGGAAATGCTACTCTGGGTGATCCTAAGCTTCTCGGATACCTCCAGCTGTTACGGCGTCCACAATGCATGCTCTCTTCTCCTTGCTAGCCATACGCGGTGGTTTGTAGTAGTTGCAGAGAGTACATACGACAGGCCTACGGGCATGTAGATCAATCTGCTCTAAGCGTCTGTACGCGTCCAGTGATTGAAGAGAGCTGATGAGACAGATGATGCTGTGCTCCGTCTATTTCTTTTGACAGTAACTGTCCAATACCGTCCTCATTCGGCGTTGTAACTCTGGAGCAACTCATTCTGTCACGTCTATTCACATAACCATCATGTTGGAATCATTTCCAAAGCCTGAAATGGACACTAAGCTGCTCGGATACCTCCAGCTGTTACGGTATCCACAATGCATCCTCTCTTTTCTCCATGCAAACCAAATGCGGTGAGTTGTAGTAGTTGCAGTGAGTACATATGACAGGTCTACGAGCATATTGACCAATCTGCCCTAGGCGTCTGTACACGATCTGTCTTGAAACTGTTGGTACCAATAACTGAAGAGAGCTGATGAGACAGGTCTGATGCTGTGCTCTGTCTGTTTCTTTTGATTGTAACTATCCAACACCGTTCTCATTCGGCGTTGTAACTCTGGAGCAACTTGATCTGCAACGTCTACTCACATTACTATCATCTTAGAATCGTTGCCAAAGCCTAGAGATGTCACTTTGAACAATTCCGATTTTCTCGGATACTTCCAGCTGGGTTCACCCACATTCCAGACGGAAGATAATTCTACCACACAAAAAATCTCCATATAAGCCTTTTGAGTCATAACTGCGCGATTATTACACTAAAAGGCCTATAAAGCGTTTACGAACATTTTTACTTCTTTGCCTGCATTCCTTATACATCACTTTCCTACACTCTCGTCATTGTGACGTACTATCGGTGTCATCTGGTGGTTTCCTATCAATTTGCATATGCTTTGGTGAATTTGCATATGCTTTTGAAAATGTGTGTAGTCATTTTACGGGTGATATATATATATATTAGAGTTTGGTTTCCACGTGAACTGAATTATCCTAATTTATGGACATGAGTGTATTAAAAATTGGATATTTTTACTGAATCTATCGTATAATCTTTGATGAGATTTTCGGCTCTTAATCCTTGGCTTGCGATTTATGTTATCCAAAAATGGAATTTGTGTTTAGCTGCTTTACTGTTTTGCCCGCTTTACATGCTCCGATTTATCGAATTTTGGTAGTGGTAAGCAAAAAATAAACCCTTCATAACGATTATAATTCAATATTAAAATGACTTCGAATGCATAAATAAATCAAGTATTCAATGGATTTCTATCTGAATCAAAATAGGAAAATATTCCTAAAATAGTAGGTGTCATTTTGTAAGATATTAAAGAAAATAAAACAGTTCAATGGTTAAGACTGTTTTTTTCCCAACCGATTGAAACTGAAATTTGACATAAAGCTATTTACAGTAACAAAACCACATACCAATTTTGAATTATTTAAGTCATTGTGTTTTTAATATAAAAATTTTACATACTTCTGAAAATAGGCATTGACATCTTTATGATTGAACTTTTACTGCTTGTTCACCTATCAGATATCTAACCATCGTTTGAGAAACATAAAAACTGAAATTGAATCTTTCGAAAATTCAATAATTGATTCAAAAATCGTACTTCGCAATACCTCAAGTATTCTAGGAATTCTTTAATGAATCATTAACACAGCACTTTTTTAAAACTGAAAATGTCCTCTAATTGGATAATACAAAAAAAAAAAAAAAGTAATTAAAGGATGTATCCCATGTAGAAATGTGGAAACTTCATTTCCATATTTTTTCGCAATGCTAGTTGGATTTTAAAACTAAAGGTATTCCGATTTACTGCAAGAAGCGAATTTCTACTTCAATTAAGATTTCACGGTACGACCACAGCAGTCATTTGGACTGACTTATACAGCAAGCTCAAGAACCTAATTCAGCTTAGTTTAAATATGTGATTCCCTAATAGGTTTCATTTTTAGTTGCATAAGATGATCATGATTAATTAAGGAAAAGTAGGCAAGTTTTGTAACAAAGAAATATTTTTTTCGTATAATTAATATCAAGAGTTGCTATTACTCTACGCATCTAATAGATGAACCAATGTTCTATCGCTGTCTATTTTATATTAAGTGCTTTCTTACTGTCTATTTTATGAAAAGGGATCTTTTAAGTTCACTTTAATATAAAGAGCTATTTTACTGACTATTTTTTGAAATGTGCTTTTTAAAACTCTTTGTTATACATAAGGTAATCTTACTATATACACTGATGGAAAAAAAATCCCAACATTAGGAAGGAGCTGTGCTTGATAAACGAAATTTGGTAGGCGTGTTTATACATCTGAAAGATGACGTCGATTCAAATTTCGAGCTACGCGCGTAAGTGTGGCGCTAGTAGCGACACTATGAACATGCAAATGAGGTTTGCTTTAAATAAGCGCTGTAAGGTTCGTGATCGTTATTTACAGTTGATATTTCACGTAGTGGGTCAATGTTAGTCAAGGATGCCTCTGAGAAGACGAAGAAGCCATTATCAACAGCTCACTGAGTTTGAACGAGGTCGTGTTGTAGGGCTACGAGAAGGTGGGTTTTCTTTCCGCGATATTGCTGAAAGACTTGGCAGGAATGTATCCATTGTGCATGAGTATTGGCGGCAGTGGTCAAGGAAAGGTACAGCCTCAAGAAGACCAGATTCCGGGCCGCCACGTGGTACTACTCAGAGGGAAGACCGTCGTATTCGTATGTCGTATGGCTGTGGCTAATCGTACTGCGTCTGCAGCTGAAATTCGAACTGCAGTTGGCACCACAGTGACACAACGAATTGTTACAAATCGGTTACTTCAAGAACAGCTCCGAGCCAGACGCCCTGTACAGTGCATTCCACTGACTCCAAACCACTGCCGTTTGCGACGTGAGTGGTGTCAAGCTAGAGCTCATTGGAGGATGGAGTGGAGATCTGTTGTGTTTTCTGATGAAAGCCGGTTTTGCCTTGGTCGCAGTGATAGCCGTTTGTTGGCTAGAAGGAGGCCAGATGAACGCCTGCTAGTGACCTGTCTGCGGCCTAGACACACAGGGCCTACTCCTGGAGTAATGGTTTGGGGAGAAATTTCGTATGACAGCAGGAGCACTCTCGTGGTTATCCCACTCACCCTGACTGCAAATTTGTACGTCAGTCTAGTGATACAACCTGTTGTGCTGCCATTCATGAACAGTATTCAAGGGGGTGTTTTCCAACAGGATAACGCTCGCCCTCATACCGCTGTTGTAACCCAACATGCTCTACAGAGTGTCGACATGTTGCTTTGGCCTGCTAGATCACCAGATCTTTCTGCAATCGAGCCCGTATGGGAAATCATTGGACGACAACTCCAGCGTCATCCACAACCAGCATTAACCGTCCCTGCATTGAATGCCCAAGTGCAAAAGACATGGAACTTCATCCCACAAACTGATATCCGACACCTGTACGACACAATGCATGCACGTTTGCATGCTTGCATTCAAAATTCTGGCGGTTACACCGGTTACTAATGTACCAACATTTCACATTTGAAATGGCTCTTCTCGCCAATGGCTCTACCTGTGATCTTGAAACTTTAATCAATTAAATATGTTACCTAGACAAATGTATTCCTAAAATTTAATTACTGTACAATAATTTTTTCTTCGTGTTGGGATTTTTTTTCCATCAGTGTATTTTATTAAAAGAAGTTTTAAAGATTTATTATATGTAAAGGTTATCTTACTATGTATTTTATTAAAAGGTGGTGTTAAATATCTATTTTATGTAAAGGCTATCTTACTGTATTTTATAAAAAAGGCTGTAGTTAGTTCTCTTACTACATATTTTATGAAAAAATCCATTTTAAGTTTTATTTTATGAAAAGGGCCATTTAAAGTTGTATTTTATAAAAAGTGCCATTTTAAGTTCTATTTTATGAAATGGGCTCTTTTAAATTTTCTTTTATGCAAAGACATGAAAGTTTTACATATTACTGTTTCTTTTATGCTGTCTATTTTATTAAAAGGGATTTTTAAAGGTCTTATCTATGTAAAGGCTGTTTTACTGTGTTTACTGTGTATTTTATTAAAAGGTGGTTTCAAAGATCTATTTTATTAAAGGTTATCTTACTATATATTTTATGAAAAGTGCCATTTTAAGTTCTCTTTTATATAAAAGCTATCTTACTGTCTATTTTATGAAAAGGGCACTTTTAAATTTTCTTTTATGTAAAGGGCTATCTTACTATCTATTTTATTAAAAGGGATTTTTAAAGATATATTTTATGTAAATGCCTGTCTTATTGTCAATTTTATGGAAAGATCTCTTTTATGTTAAGGGCCATTTTTCATGTCTATTTTATTAAAAATGATTTTTTAAATCTTTCTTATAACTTGTCTAGACATGAAAGATCTTTTTATAAAAATAGACATGAAGAATGTAAAAAAAAAACGTCATGTCTGTTTTATTAAAAGAGATGTTTAAAAGTTATGTTGTTTGCAAATGCCTGTCTTATTGTCAATTTCATGAAAAGGTCTCTTTTCTGTAAAGGGCCGTTTTTCACAGTTCCATTAGGTAATCAGCATGTCCACTTTTTTTTTGATAGACGTACGCGACGGACAAATATGTGCCGGATTCAGCGTCGACGGCAACAGCTTTCCTGTGCGGTGTCAAGACAAAATACGAGGGAGTGGGAGTGGACGACAGAGTCCGGCATTCGGACTGTTCCAGCGTGCCCGGCACTGAGGTGCGCTGCATTGGAGAGTGGGCCTTGGCAGAAGGTAAGCACTCTCATATATTGACTTAAAGATAATTATGCACGCATCTAAAGGCCTTATCACAAGGCGATATATCGTCCGCACTTTCCGTCAGCAACCACAACAGATGGGACGTCACTTCAAAGTTTCATATAATTGGTTGAATTTCGTTTGCACACAATATTTCCGTCATTATCGTCGGCATTTTCAAACTGGTTAAAAGAACTTTACGAATACGAAAAACGGGCTTGACCGTTTCTTGAGGGTAGAAATGGAAAACTTCAGACGAAAAGTGCGGACGATATTTCGCCGTCTGATAAGGCCTTTATATTATTATTGTTGTATGACAATTTCTGTAGTAGTTGATGATTGAGTTCTTTTGATATGAATTAAAGTGTTGATAAGATATTCACAGTTATTTAAATCAATAAATGAATCAAACAACTGTTTTAACACTGTGATGTCCGGATATACAACATTTCTGTCCCCCGAATTTTTATTTATTTATTTTATGAATTTTTAGCATCTTTATTCTAATTATTTATTATTTATTAGCTATTAACTTTAATCGCAGAAGAAATAATCTTGGAAACATCGTTCGGAATTTGAAACAGTTATCTTGTTTGATTAAAAATTATAGGAAGAAGGATTATTTATTTTCTTGCTGGCAGTGAATAATTCCTTCATTAAAATTGAAGGATATATAAAGGAGAAGCATAAATAGTATTTATTCTATTTTTATTGTTCTATTCTACTGACAAATATTCATTTTTATATATTAGATTTGTGCATTCTTTTGGCTTGTGTAAAGCTTGATATTTTTTCAGAATAGTTATGAAAGAAACAATTTATTGTATTTCTCGATTCGTTTAATATTAGTTCAGAATTCTCAAGTTTAATGCTGGAAAATGTGATTAAAATATTTTCTTTTAAAATTAATTAAACATAGAAAATATATTTATACCATAAAATCGTTAATATAGTTGAAAAGATAATATTTTTAATGTTTAGCTAAAATATCAAACCTATAGGATTGGTCCCCCTAAAACTTTCTCGCACACTCTCTAACAAAACTATTACCTCAGTGAAAAACTTACATTGCACTTACACTTAATAGCTACGAAATATTAACGCCTAACTTGAATTTAGCATCTTTACTGAATTTGTTGTCTCTTCTTGGCGGGTCATTTGGGAGTTAAACCATGTTAACAGATGCGGTAAATAGATCTGAAAATATTTTTTATACTTTAGATGATAGTGTTATGCCTATAACCTTGGCGCAAGTGTAATCAATATGTTGTCGAAGTTTTATCGGAATCAGATAAGTGATACGGCAGATCATAAGAGACATACAGACAAGCATTCAATTATATTTTTATATAGATTATGAATTACTTTATGATTTATTAAATTTTTAATTAAGATATTTGCCCACGGCGTTACTCAAAATACTCATAATGATATCGAAACTCAATATTGCAAATTCACCAGAAATGGCTTGTTTTTGTGTGTGATATTTGCACACAATTTTGTAAAAACAGCATATATATCCACGAAAACTTGAAAGATTCATTGAAAAATTTTCCATTTTATATGAGTTTCTTACTTACAGCGGGCATAATTTTCTACCGAATCATATAATATTTGGAAAATGTGTGATAATTTGGAATCAAGATATTACTTCAAAATCAAAAATAAATCCGTTGAATGTCGTAGCCAATATAAGTGTTTGTTTTAAGTAATATTTTATAGTGCGTGTGTGACACATGCATCCTATATTTGGTAGATTTGATTTGAATCTAGCCTGAAATCAAGAGAGTAAGATCGATTCAGACATCGTTCTCGTCGCATTACAGCTATACAAAATAACCAGATCTATCCTGAAATAGCCCTTGAAACGGGGACATAAATCGAATTGCATTAAGCCAATCTTAAATTTGATTGAAAAAGTTGAAGTTTGATTGAAAAACCATGGCATTCTACTCTATTAATGTAATAGTGAACTCCCAGGTATCCAGTTAAAGATTTTCCGGCTTATGGATATCAATTTTATCGTATAATTTGTAACTTGTGTTTTATTTATTCCATTATAATCAGTTTTCTTTAATTGTAATTGCAATAGGAAGGCAAGGCTTGCATTGGCAACATTGGCAAGACATTCGAAGCTGGCTTTAATTAAAATATTCCTACGTGTCGTGTGCAAAATACGTGTTGTGACATAAAAAGAGCAGCTCGTTGTTCATTATTTCGTCAGTGTGTAACGAAGCTCAATTGTTGAAGTTGCCCCTGATTTTAACTGTGCAGTACGCAGAGTATTCGTAAATTGTTCTTGGGGTGTGCTTAATGTTGTTTTTAATGTACTACAGTGCAGATATCAAGTGGCAAACTGTAGTGGCTATGAAGGATAAATTATGCTTTATGCAACAACTAGATTTTGGTGTAACAGCAAAAATCGGCAACTACTTCTACGATTCACTGAGCCGTGTTCACATCTTACATGCTTTGAGATAATTGGAGGACTTAGTAATCAATAAGAAATGAAAAATACGTATTATAACAGTAAGTTTCGGTATAAAAACTTTATCTTCTGTTATTGATGGTCAAATAAAGAAGTTAATAGCACTCTAACCCATTTGACATTTGTCTAATCCTGCCTACTCTTCCGACACATTAGGCCGGATATTTGGATATGACTGGATACATAAAAAGAAGAGCCATAACTGGAGATAATCAATATTGACGCAATTGCGCGTATTTCTACACTAAAAACGAAACTTGTTTTCTTTAAGTGGATTCCAGATCTTTTTATAATGTTATGTTTTCCTGGTTAAAAACAAGAAAAAAACCCTGTCCAACCCAAACAAACAGAACCCTTACGAGATAGATCAATCCCGTGTTGTCCTTCTCTAATGAAGTAGGTCGGTCTGACGCATTTCTAAATCGGGCGGTCGGCCGACCTTGCATTCAAGAGGGCTCATTCATCTCCCTTCGGGAAAATACGACTCGCCCGAGTGCTATAAATCTCCGCAGAGACATGCAATCTTCGCGCATTAGCACTAAAATGTTGACTCTGCGCTTTCCCATTGACAGAGTGACGCGGAACAAATCATCCTCTCCGCGAAGAGCTTCAGGTTTCTGTTTTTTTTCTCCGCTTGTTCCTCAGCGGTGATAATGAGCAGAAAAAGATGCTAATCAATTCGAGATAGCTCCGAGTTGCCATCTGGGAGAATTATGCCTGTTTTTTTAAAGATGATACTGTGTGAACACAGCAATCGGTGGAGGCCATTCTGTGTGAGACTGGGCAGAGCAAGGATTGGCCAAACGAGGAGGTGGAAGATCATGCTAGGGATGGGTCAACTCACCACACCAATGACTGATATCTCAAAAGAAAAATGCATTTGTTTTCTTTTTATAAAATTCGAATACATACAGATTTGTATATTATGCAGTCATTGAGGGATGGGGCACAGACTTTTTGAATTCGGACATAACATATGATATAAATATTGAAGCTAGGACAAGTCTTCCCACTACTGACTGATATTTCAAAAGAAACAGGCCTTTGTTTTCTTTTTTAAAATTAAAATTCGAATACATACAAATTTGTATATTATGCAGTCATATGTTTGAGGAATTAAACGCATAGTGTTTGAATTCGAGGTTCTGGACATAACATATGACATAAATATTGAAGCTGGGACAA
>JAPMOQ010035326.1:110681-120785 GCA_026543055.1 Argiope trifasciata | reverse complement strand
ATGAAAACACTTTGCCCCTCTGTCCTAAGTTATACAATAAATTAAAACCTTTTCTTATTTTTTTTTAAATAAAACTCTGAAACTCATTACCAATTATCCAAAAACACATCAAAAACAGAATAAAATTTACTTCGGTGCTAAATGTTGATGACCGAAGAAAGGAAATCTATTCAATACTTTGTAACATCCTTCTAGTGGGATGTTACAAAGTATCGAATAAACCAGTCATTTTTTCTAGTGGGTGGCCAAAAAGCACTGTAATCACCGGGATAAAAACCGACGAAGAAAAAAATAATTGGCATGTTAAGTCTAGTCATCAGAACGCTGTCTTGGTTAATGAAGCAAAATGCGTGCAATTACGTTGTCTAGAAGGAAAACGTTACATGTTTTTATTTAAAAAGAAAGGATAAAACTGTCCGTCACTTAGTTTTAAATTGTTGTTTTTACATTATCTTATCCGCATAGTAAAGACTACAATTTCATTCAAAAATATATGTTTTGTCTGGAAACAATGAAAACTTTTTCTACATTTCTTATTTTCCTCTATTATCTTTCCTCGGTATTTATCAACCAAAGTTCACAGTGTATTTTTTTTCTGCACATAAAAATAAAGCTGAATTGGTTTTTCCCAATTCCCACTTGCAGACAAATGAAAAGTTTTTAAACAAATAAGAGAAAGTTCTTTAAACAATTTCTACTTTGTCTATTTAGTCTAATGAAATAAATGTCTAAACTGCAAATGATAATATCTTTTTAATTATAAATTGGCATTTATCTAATTTATTTTCAGCCCTTTTGTAAAAGCATTAATAAAGATTTATACATCATTCTAAATTCGTCTTGCTCGAAGTTTTGACGTTTGGTTCAGACATACTTAAATTTTCACTTTTATGTAAAATGTATTCTATTTCTAGATTAATTAGCTTTAATTAAATTTTTTTCATTAACAGCAAAAAGAAGAGAATTTATGCTTTATAGTATTACTTGTGCAGTTTTTCTAAACGATAAACATGATCATGATCCGTGGCAATTCAATTTAACTGAATTTGGAAAGTTATATGTATCTATGCTTTTTAGAGTTATTGAAAGATACTTAAAATTATATAATTAAAAATAGAAAATTTTAAGCCATATAGATGGCAAGAAAATACAAATGCTTTTTTTCCACATTAAGATATCAAATGATAATGTCTGCTTTATACTTTTGTAGTATTAGTATTGCCTGGTAATACTAGAAATAGTTCAAAACAGCATACGAGTACCTATTTTTTATATTTTTTGTATTATACGTAACTTGTACTAAACTCTAAATTTACGTTCCGATTCCAGTGATATAGCAGCACTGGGGGAATTCAAAAGGTTTTAAATATTGAAGCCTTCTTGTATACAGCCGACCACCCCACCACCACTGAACGTATCAGTATCGATAGGAAAATATTGGGGTCTAGTCCGAAAATGCGTCAATGTATTTATATGTTGGTGTCACTTTTTAAGGTAGGCCGCGGTAGCCTGATTGGTAGAGCGTCAGTCTCGTAACAGAAAGGTCGCGGGTTCTGTCCTCGTCTTGGCCAAAGACCGCCGTGTTGGCTAATGGCAGTTGGGGCACGTTAAATATGTCGAGACTGCAAAGTCCTCCAAGCTCCCATAACAAAACGATACCTCTGGGGGTACTGAATCAGGCATGAGTCGGTCTCTGATTTGGATCTAAATTCCGACTTGCTGATGGATGAATGAGTGTACGAATGAATTCGACCACCCCCTAAAAAGGTTTGTGTCGTGTGTGTGAGCTAGAAGTCGGACTTCTGCCCTCTGGGTGTTCAGGGGTTTTTACCCTCAGAAGCTATCGCACCCCCTTTTCGTGAAAAACACGGACACGACAACAACAACTTTTTAAGGCGAGTAGGCAAAAAAATAACACAAAAAACTGGGTTATTTTATGTTTGCTGAGTCGCTGGTATTAACGGGAATGAAAAAGTCCTTTTCTACCACTGACCCTACTTATTCTCGCTGCATCTTTGTTTAATTATAGAGCTTTCCTTCGTAAAATGCTGATTGCTCATGTTTCGCACTGAACGCTTATAATTTAAAAGTTAAAGCAAGATCGTATTTACCATTATTTAACTGAGCATACTACATACTACAACTTCGAAACTGCCGAGTTCAAATGCTACTATGGTTAACAAAAGTAATCAGCTCATTAAAAAGAAACTAAATATTTTATTTAAATTTTCATCAGTTCTGTGGATCAAAGATTCCAAATACAAAGTAATAGGTGTCCTTTTGTGTCCTTTAAATTCAAAAAGCTGTCTCGTACAGCCAGGAAAGTAAAGTGCACATGAAAGTAATCAGCCCAATAATCAAAAACTAAATATTTTATGTACTTTTCTTTAGTTCTATTGATCAAAAATTCCATATACAAGGTAATCGGTATGATTTTGAACCCTGTAAATTCAAAACGGTGTCTAGTACAGCCAGGAAAGTAACGTGCTCTTATATTATAGTGACAATGCTTAATTTATTGAGACAGATTACAGCACCCCTAGTGACAAAAAAATGAAGATACAAAAATAATTTGAAAAAAAATAGAGGATTTCGACTAAACTGACCTTCAAGAATAATGTGCGTTATATTATATTTAAAACATCGGGAAAAGTTTTATGGAATTACTTGTAAAATTGGAGAAAATATTTGCGATTAATATTATGAATTTTTGGTTAAGTAAAAAAGGATTTGTCTAAAATTAAAAGATGCATTCAATGGTGTATATATTCTTCCGTTTTAATTAATCAAGTTCACTTATTCATAAATAGGTACATCAACAGGTAGTAACTGTTTTAGGCATTTGGTCAAAATCTTGATGTTAACTATTTTCTTGTCGCTTGACATAAACGCTATCCACTATCAATATCCACTTGCAGGTATCTTTCAAAATTACAAATAACTAGATATGACAAATTAAAAATATACTTTTATGACTAATATTGTAGATCTATAACAAAGTTTGGATCGAATCCATGAAAGGAGTGAGCGTCTGGCAGTCTTATAATTTGTATCTGGTTTTATCTCGTCATCCCTTATCTCTCGTCATCTGGTGTCAAGATAACGAAGCTGACCTGTTGATTAAATCGCAACTTCGGGACAGAAAAGTTGCAGTTTCGAAATCTAGTTATTATCGCTAAAGATCTACTGCATATTTTGATTGGATGAATTTCAAATTTAGCTTTGAATGCCAAATGTCCATCGAATGTTGTGCTGTAGAAATAACTCTGCTCCGTGGATAAGACTTTCTTAGGCATAAGTTTTATCCACGGAGCAGAATTCGAATCAACCAAAATAGTCTTCACGTAACTTTAAGTGTTAATTTAATTCTCACCTAGGGAGGTGGAAATGTTCGACGTAACTAGGGAGGTGCGGTCTACGAAACCGCATTTTCTTTACACTCGAATCAAATTTTCTAATAGAAGTGTGGTGATATCTTAATAAGACAGATAACATCTACGGGAGATGAGCATGCTTTTGTCCTGTGGTTATGTTATCGGCCTTCAAACCGAAAGGTTCCAGGTTCTATTCCGAGAGCCCATTTCATCTCCACAATGGTGACCTTGGACGTGAACCTTCAACCTTCAAGCAACTGATGTGTGGCGCCATCTACCCGCAACCAAAGTCGTCAGACTCACTTGACGCAGCAACACAAAGTCGTCAGACTCACTTGACGCAGCAATTCACGCACGCTCGCCATAACGCTTGGCGAAACTAAAAAGCTCTACACTCGCCAAACAAAATTGGGTACGGCGCAGTAGACACAGCAGCAACCTCTCACTCAACAGCCAATTAATCACCACTCAACAGCAACGCATATCGTTCGTCTAACTCACTGGTGGGCGAGTCTGTGGTGATATCTTAATAATACAGATAACATCCACGGGAGATGAGCATGCTTTTGTCCTGTGGTATGTTACTGGCTTCCAAACCCAAAGGTCCCGGGTTCTATTCTGAGCCAACATCTAATTCCCACAGAAGTATTAGATTGAAAATTAACTAATATATTCTGCAGACAAATTTCTTATTATATAAATATGTTGTAGAAATGTTTCAAAACATTTTATTACTGGAAAAAGTAAATGCGTTGGAACATGCTATTTCTTCTCAAATGATATGTAATAATAAATAATACTCTTAAAAAAACATATTACTGTATACTTTTTAAATCCTATTTATTTTTACAGTATATAAAGGCATATAGAAAATAATATAATGTAAAATTCAAAAATTACATGAAAAATAAAAAATAAAAATTGACAATGGGTAAAATTTCCCCTTCTTTTATCGGCTTGTGTAACTTTTATAGCACGGTTTCCTAGGGCATTGTAAACTTACAGGTTAAGAACTGTTATAAAAATAAACTTATAAATTATGTATATACTCTTGGTATATTAATATATATTATAAATGAAATATATATTATAATTGAATGTGAATTTTCATCGAAATACTCTTCTGTACAATTATCCTTATCACCAAAATCCCTTTCTGTTTCATTTAAAAGTGTCTGGAACATTGCTTCATAATAGAATCAGTAAATTGGCTGATATTGCTGTTCCTAAATTTTTGCGCCATCAGCTAAGCCTTGTTTATCACTGGGACACTAACGGGGAGGAGTGGTCTGAGCGACTTTGCTAAAAGAAATAACTGAATTATTTTGTTAAACCATCTGCTGAAATCAATTGAAAAAGTGACCATGTATTGAAGGTCATGAAATATCAAGCTACTGGATCAATCCATTCATTTGGGTTAACATGTTCACTGCCCCTACCTTCTCCTGATATAAGGACCATCTCTCTAATTAGATTATCCTTTCTTTTCTATCTTTTGACTACAGAGAAGGTATCATCTAATAACATAGATGGTTTGGTACAATTACATCTTATTTATTACGCACAGGCACGTCAGTGGCAACGAATGTGCTAAAAACGGAATTAAGGTTAAGGCCAGTTAAGGCTTAACTGCATTACCCTTACTTATTTTCATTTTTTCTTCTTTGCAGGCAAGGCAGTGGGTCTGGTAACGAACATGCGTGTGACGCACGCCACTCCTGCACCTCTGTATTCTCACTCCGCCGACCGCTGGTTCGAGTCCGATGCCAACTTCAAGAGCGACAGAGATCGCAGTCTCTGCAAGGACATTGCCCGCCAACTGGTCGAAGACTACCCGGGAAAGAACTTGCAGGTATATACTTGGCGTGAAACAGGTTGCTGTAATAGGCCAGGTTTTGAAGATTTAAATTGTTTGGGCACTTTGCTGTTATTTATGACTAGCTGGAACCCAACGCGCAGAAGAAATAGTTTTGGAAATATCGTTTGAAATTTGAAATAACTGTCTTGTTTACTTAGGAATGATAGAAAGAATAGCATTTATTTTCTTATTAGAAAGGAATACATTCTTTAGGCCGCCTGGTTGGTAGGGCGTCAGTCTCGTAACCGAAAGGTGACGAGTTTTGTCCTCGTCTCGGCCAAAGGCCGCCATGTTGGCGAATGGCAGTGGGGGCACGTTCAATAGGTCCTCCAAGTTCCCATAACAAATGATACTTCTGGGGGTACTGAATTAGGAATAAGTCGATCTCTGATTTGGATCTAAATTCTGACTTATAGATGGAGGGATGAGTTCGACCGCCCCCTCAAAAGGGTTGTGTCGTGTGTGTTCGAGCAAAGTCGTCCTTTCACCTGAACGGTGCTCGTTCATAACGAAAGGCGCACACCTCTGCCTTCATTCGAAAGAGATCCGCTCTTTCGAGCTTGGTATGACCAAGTGGCATTAGACCCACCCACCACCATACATTCTTTGAAATTGAAGGATATATAAAGAATTCCGGCACAATATAAGTAAAAATATAAGTGTAAATAGTATTTATTCTATTCTTTCTTGCTTTATTATTCAAGAGCTTTAGGATAGGCAGAATTTTTGCTGTTGTTGTTTTGCCTTTGCTAATATTTATGTCAAGCTGGTATACGGCGAGTTGCTGCTGCAAAAGAAATAATTTTGGAAATATCGTTTGGAATTTGAAATAACTGTCTTGTTCCATTAGGAATGATTGAAAGAATAGCATTTAGTTTCGTGTCTGAAATGGATACATTCATTGAAATTGAGTGATATATAAAGGATAGGTGCTTTAAGGTAGGCAGTATTTTTGTTGTTGTTTTTCCTTCTTCAGCAGAAACAAATAAATTTCTTGACAGTCCGACTCGTAAACATCCAGCATACAACTGGTTGTGTGAAAAACATGGATTTTTTTAGGTTCAATCCGAACATTTAAAGTGCAAGTAATAAGTATTCAAAGTTTTATAGCGATCGGATGAGTGGCACGGCAGCGCATAGGAGACATGCAGACTAACATTCATTTTTATTTATATAGAAGATGACATAATTTTATTAGGCCTGTAACCATTCCGTAATCGCAAGTAATTAGTTGTCAAAGTTTTATCGTGATCAGATGAACGAGACGATAGCGCATAGGAGACATATAGAGAAGCATTCATTAATCATTGGTTGATAAATGCGGTAAATAGTAATAGATTAATCATTAATTAAAAGACTTACAAACAAGCATTCATTAATCATTGGTTAATAGAGGCGGTAAATAGTAATCCGGTAATAAGTTGCCAAAGTTTTATCGCAAACAGATGAGTGGTACTGCATCGCATAAAGCTGTATAGACGAACATTCATTTTTATTTATACAGACTATGTACCTCGTTTTATGAATATCTGTAAAAAAGTATTTATAATTTCTTCGAGTTTTAAAGTATATTTCCTCGCTTCAAATTAGTGGCGTAATTTTATCAATGTAAAATTTTTATATCTCGGGAAATTTCTTCTCATCTGTTTCTAAAGACAGTCCTAACTATTATTAGAACACTGTCAGCCTTCTTAAAAGAAATTTAAATAATTTCTTTGTATTTGAAGGGCAGATGGAGTTTTTCAAAGAAATTTCAAATCACCATTCATTAAACGATATGATAAAGAAAATTCACAATTTTGCTTTTATTTATAATTAGCTGGTACCCGGCACGTTGCTGCCGCAGAAGAAATAATCTTGGAAACATCGTTTCGAATTTGAAATGTTTAGTTAAGAATGATATTTGTTTTCTTGTTGGTAATGAATAAATTCATTGAAATTGATGGATATATAAAGGAGAAGCATAAGTAGTATTTATTCCATTTCTATTATTATATTCTACAAACAAATATTCCTTTCTGTGCATTAGATTTGTGTATTCTATTAGAGTTATAAAGCTTTATGTTATTTCAGAATGGTAATGAAAGAAATTATCTTTTTATCTCGTTATTCGTTTAATATTCATTTCAAATTCTCAAGTTTAATGTTAAAAAATGTAGTTAAAATATTTTCGTTTAAAATTGACTAAACATAGAAAATATATTTATACCATAAAATATTCAATATAAGTTAAAAGATCAATTTTTGAAAACTAAGATGGTGTAAAATTATTTATACTATTATATTTTAGAAAGTAGCTGCAAAAAACGCCAAAATTTTTTAAAATGCTTAGTAAAATTTCGGAGTTCTAGGATTAGTACCCCTAAAACATTCTCGCACTCTCTCTAATAGAACTATTAGTCTAGAGAAAGACTTAAATTCCATTTACGTACAATAGCTGAGAAATATTAACGCTTAGCTTGAAATTAGCATCAATACTGAGTCTATAGTGTCTCCTTGGCGAGTTATTTGACGGTTAATCCATGGTTAATAGATGCGGTAAATAGATCTGAAAATATTTTTTATTCTTTAGATGATTGAATTATGCTATAACTGTAGCGTAAGTGCAAGCAATATGTTATCGAAGTTTTATCAGAATCGGATGATGGGTATTGCAGAGTACAGAAAGAGACATACAGACAAACATTAATTTTTATTTAATCTTTATGTTCTGGAAATAGTCAAACTTCTTTAACTGATCATCAAAGACAGTTATATCAGCATCTCCATCGATTTATTTAAACTTTATTCATAGGTGATACTTGGCGGTGGTCGAGAGGCGTTGATGCCCAACACAACATTCGATCCCGAGTACCCAGAGAAGCGTGGCAAAAGGGTTGACGACCGGCAGTTGATCGAGACCTGGAAAAAGCACAAGGAGGAAGGCAAGCATCGCTACCGGTATGTTTGGAACAAAAAGGACTTCGACAAAGTGGATCCAAGAAAGACGGATTACCTTCTCGGTGGGTCTCGCGGAACTTCAGTTACTTCATTTTCTTAAAGAACTTTGATTGCGATTATAGTTATTTTATTAAATGCCAGTCGTAAAAGTTGCAAGTATAGATAGGGCTCATATTAAGTAAATTGGATTTATTTTATTACTAACTAGCCGTCTTTGGCGACCAGCTGGTTCGCCATAAAAAATGCATTCTAAAATTTTTTTTTGGTGATGCTGCCAAAATATTAAATATTTTTTTAAAGAAAGCGAAAAAGGGAAAAAAATTATTCAATAAATGATTTAAATGTTGTAAACGATTACAGAAACCTTGGCTTTGCATTCATTTTTTTAGAAACTATCACATTTTATAATGGAAAAAAATTATTAATGATACACATATTGCAAACGATTATAGAGATATGCCATTAAGTCGGGATTTTAATGCACATATCCTGTCTAAATTTAATCAGGTATACCGTAAATAACGAAGATTTGTTGAAATAATGATTTAGATATTGCAAACGATTATAAAAACCTTTGCTTTGCATTTATTGTTTTAGAAAGTATCACATTTTATATTTCTTTTATTTTATCTGGTCACGTGTTAAAAGTTACATTTCTTTAGATTTGATTTGCGATGATAGTTTTTTTTATTTGAACTTCCGGCATGATTTTCTTTTATTTTATTCAGTCACGTGCTCAAAAAAAAATGGTTAAAATATTTCTTTAAAAATTCGTTAAAAACAATAGATTAAGATCTACTTTAAAACACTGATACCATTAGAAAGCTAATTTTTTAATCTTTAAATTGATGTAAAAATCATGTTTGTGCGATAATATTTTCGGAAGTTATAGCGGAAAAACGTCGAAATTTCGCTTAATTTTAATTAATTCAAATTCCAATAAAAAAATTCGAAAAAAGGGCTCCGAGGTGAACATTCCCGACCTCCAAGGTATACATGTACCAAATTTGGTAGCTGTAAGTCCAACGGTCTGGCCTGTAGAGCGCCAACACACACACACACACATTGAGCTTTATTATAAGTATAGATTGAAGAATCCGGAAATAATTTTTAAGAAGATCCAAGGAAGCCCGATTATCTTCTCGGTGGGTCTCTCGAAACTTCATTTACTTCATTTTCTTAAAAAGCCTTGATTGAGAATTATTTTATTAAATGTTAGTTGGAACAGTTGCAAGTTTAGATAGCACTCATATTATGTCATTTGGATTTATTTTATTACTAATTGAAGAATCCGGAAATATCTTTTAGTATGATAAAGTTTATATATTGGCATACCTAATTTCATAACATAATCTTTTTGATGAAACAGAAAGAAAAAAATTCAAAGCTTGTACATGATATTCCCTTGCAGTTAACTGAATATATTTTAGTATGATAATGTTTATAACCTGATATACTTAATGCCTTTATACAATATGCTTGATGAAAGAAAATATCTTACAAATATCAAAAAACCCTTTACGTTACATGACATTCGAAAAAAAAAGCCTTTACAATTAAATTTAACACATAATAATAACTTGAATTACTCCCCAAAAAGGATTTTTTTTCCAGAATTTTAACTATATTTTTAATTAAATATCAACGAGGTTTAATAGTTAATTAAAAATATTTATTAATCCTCTTTAATTTGATTAAATTAATCCTCGTTAACGTCGGAAATTATCATGAATGAATACCCAATTTTTTGACAACATTAATTTTTTAAAAAAGAAAATTGGCCTTTCAGTGATATCAATTTTATTTCTTTACATTTAATCCTAGTTTTACAATTTTTTAGAAATATTTTTAAGTATATCGTACACAAATACTTTTAATCTTGTTTGTAAAGTAACTACGTTTACGCACTCATACACACGTTTTGACAATTTC
>JAPMOQ010035326.1:97236-110581 GCA_026543055.1 Argiope trifasciata | reverse complement strand
TATATATATATACATCATATCGACATTATGATTATTATAACTAAGAATCAATTTTTAAAATTAATGTTAAGGTATCCGAACACGTTGAAAAGGTCGATTTTCTCAAAAACTTGCTTTTTCCAAAAAATATTTTATTGGTTAGACCAGTCTTTAGGCTATCCAAAACATGTTTAATTTTGTCTACGTTCATTAGAAGGCAAGATATTAATATTTTCCTAATTATCGGTAAACCGGAAGTGGGCATTTAAATAACGGAAATACCGATTTAAAGGTTCCCAAACATGTTAAAATGTGTATAAACCCAAATTTAGTTTTAAATAAGGAAAATGTTTTGCACGGAAAAACACAAAATGTCATTGAGAGTTTTAACGGTGTATTGAAGAAATTTATATCTAAAGATATCTTTGTTGAGCTCTGAATCCTCAGATTTGGGATATTTATGTCTGTAATACATTTTAACGAAGGTTATATAGAATTGTTGAATATTCTAAAGGTTTTTGAAGTGTATCGTAGTGTAAATTCAGCTAGAATATTTAATGAATTCGACAAAAACAGAATAAATGAATCTAAGCAGTATTTACTGACAAATGAAAAAATTTAGGGAAAAAAAGTTTAATGAATAAAAAAAGAAAAATTATTAAGAAATTAGCAGCAAGAAGGTATAAGCTAGAAATGTGGTGAATTTTAAGTATGTACGCCCATAATTTAAACAAGTTACTTTAAATACTTTTTCTCAAAACTGATTTTTACTCGTTTCTTGCTCACTTCAACTCAAATAACTGAAAATATATTTATTATATTACTATGAAATTTGATGGACTTTGTCTTTATACTATTTTCTACGGGATGAACTAAACGAATTCAGATCAATTGAATATTTTTTAATTTGCAGCCTATTGTTTGAATAGTAATGTCATAAATTTACTAAAAATTTCATGATACATTTTCTACTGGCTCTAAAATTTGTATTTATTATTAGAACCATACGACTGTAGTTCATTCCCTAGAGAAAACTATGTAGTTTATTTTGGTATAAGTTTTGCTATGGCGAGAAACACAGTTTTTGGTGTAGCATATTTGAGATTTTATAAGAATTTGCTTCAATTTATGCCATTAAATACCAATTTTTAAAAAAGTTTTAACGTTTATTTCAAATATTAAATCCTATTACTAATTTCTAATAGTTTTAAACCCAGAAATATGGTTAAAGTATGTCTGCACCATGTTTTTCTAAAAAAGTGTGTGGACCTCGGTGGCCTGGTCTCGGCTTCGGAACCGGAGGGTTTCAGGCTCGAGACTCGATTCCACCGAAGAACAGTCGTGAAGCTTGCACGTTGAATCCGTCCTGGTCAAACGTCCTCCCGCTGGTGTGGTGTGGAAAGGGAGTGACATCTCAAGTGTCAACTTCGTAATCTGAACGCGGTTCAAAATGACGAGGTCTGTCCCAAAATAGCCCTAGTGTTGCTTTAAAAACGGTACGTTGATATAACTAAACTAAACTAAGAATCCAAATCGGCATTACCTCTCCATGTCACAGTGTTGTGCCACAGAGAGAACATTTGAGCCTGAAGAATTTAGCGTGCAAACTTCAACACGGTGTCTCATCGTTGGAATCGAGTTTCAAGACTTCAATCTCGAAGATGAATAGTCATTGAAAAAAAGCACCAAAATATTTTTTCGTTTTTGAAAATAATCCGTTTTGTAAAAAAAAAATGTTATTTTGCGATATAGATCATAGGTTCCCAATGTGGGCGATAACGCCTCTTTGTGGGCGTTTGAAGCTTTCAGGGGGGTGGTAAGAGACCCAGAGAAAATTAAGGGGCGTTGATATGGCATGAAGAGGCGTTAGAAGATTAACCAAATATAATGTACAATAACTTCAAGGGACGATTCCAGGACATTTTAAACATGGATATACCAGACTGGAATTTGGATCTTTTTTCCAATGTCAACACAGCAGGATCCCTTAAGTTAGAAGAAGAACTAATAGAACTGACTACCAATGAGGATCTAAAATTAAATTCAAGAATGGCTACCAAGAAGTTTGGTTGCAAAAGTTTATTTCACAACTGCATTCAGGATTATGGTCGATCGTTCAACGACTTCTGATAGCATTTCCCTCTTCATATTTAGCAGAAGGTGGATTTAGTGCTGAGGCAACATTGGTAACGAAAAAGAGAAATCAGCTCCATATTACTGAACGCGGCGCCTTTCGATTGTTTTTAAGTGAAATTGGGCCTGATATTAACAAGCTCCTAAAAATGCATTATTCAGCCTTCTCATTAGTTAAGTTAGAAATTTAATGTCTTTAAATTTTAATAAAAATACTTTTTAAAATAATTAAGTATGCATTTTGATTGGTGTCTGAAACTGCCAATTTATTTACTTAGAAAGCAATAGTTTACTACGAATTAATTCGCATCATCAAAATCTCTGCCTGTCCTTATGACAGGTAAGCGAAAAATTTTATTCCTCTTTTTTTAAAATAAAGAAGAAATTCAGTAGTGTTTCAATTCCAAAGATATTCTATCTATTAGAATTTTTTTAATTCTTGTTTTCACCATGCATTATGTACGTTCTTATTTATATGGAGTGGGAGTTGGGGCGATATTGAAATATTCACTAGAAAAGGGGGCGCCAGTTCAAAAACGGTTGGGAACCTCTGATATAGATAGTATGATAGTAGTAGTACTAGTATTTTAAGAAACTAGAAAATTAAGTTTAAAGTTTATCCACAATTCCGAAACGCTTATCAAGTTCGGAAGTACTTTACCATGAACGTTACACTTCCTAATATTATTAAATGTTTTTTTAGAATCACTCAGCATAAAGATTTTCTAGATTTTTAAAATTCAATTTTCTTACTTTCTGAAAAAAGACCATTTGTATAAAAGATGATTTTCAATTTTAGATGATAAACAGAATTTTTTTTTGGACAGCTGATTCGATTAGATAAGCATTTGAGACATTTTTTCGAAGACTTTGCTTTTACAACAAAATTAACATTGTTGCTAAATTTCTCGAAAATAATACAGATACTGTTCTGAAATGGTTTCTTCTATGCAATAACATATTTAAGTAGAATTACAAAAATTTCCTCAAAATTTACATTTTTTAATTTACATAAGGAGTATTTAAGGTATTTTCAAATCTCGTTTGTTCATTTCATTTGCCTTTCAGGTCTGTTTGAGCCGGCCCATCTGTATGACGTCACAGACCGGGACAGCATGAAATCCGATTTCGGCGAGCCCACCCTGGCCCAGATGACCGAGAAGGCCATCCGCATCTTGTCCCGGAACCCACGGGGGTTCTTCCTGCTGGTGGAAGGGGGTCTCATCGACAAACGCCATCACAGCGGGAGGGCCGTGAGGGCCGTCTCGGAGGCCCTGGACCTGGAGAACGCGGTCCGGACGGCACTGGACCTCACCAACAGGGAGGAGACGCTGGTCATCGTCACCTCTGACCACTCGCAAGGCATGAACTTCGCAGGATACGCCAATGTTGGAGAGGACATCTTTGGTGAGCGATTACAGAGAATTTATTGCCTTAATGGGAGAAATAACAAAATTAAAGGGATTTTTTTTCTGTGGTGTAATGAATTTTATGGTTAGCCTGATTGGTAGGGCGTTGGATTCGTATCCCTTCGGTTGTGAATTCGAACACATCTACTGAAGACCTTCGTGTGTGGTAGTGGCTGGCGCATGTATAAATCTGTCTTGATCACAAAATCCTGCTTGTCAAGAGTAATACCACTGGAGGTGCAGGTTCAGAGGTGATCATTTTCTAATTCAGATCTTAATTATCTGTGGTTGAGTGAATGAAATGCATGAATAAAATCCACCTCATGAAAAGGGTTGTGACATGTGGGTATTTAAGTCATACTCTTGGCCCTAGCTGGCACTACTGTAAAAACAGGAGATGCTCTTTTGTTTAAGTCACTGACAAATAATTGTCAACAGGCTTGTAAAGTGCCATAAGTCACTACAACAATACAGGCATTGCTATGTTAAAATATTCACCTGTATGGTGATGTTTGTTTAAAATATTCTTACAGTAGTGGGGCATGAAAAGATTAAATTTGGTCTTGAACTTGAAAATTTAATCAATAAGTGGATTAAGAGCTTAATATATTCATACATGTGTCACTGTAGTCACGTGGACACAAAGTCCTACATGTCGAGAGTGATACCATTGGTGTTACTGTTTCAGAAATGATCGTTCTTTGATCCAGGTCTAAACTAAGATCTGTGGATGAGTGAATGAAAATGGATGATTCAGAGCTGATCCAGGTCAAAATTAAGATCTGTGAATGAGTGAATGAAAATGGATGATTCAGAGCTGATCCAGATCAAAATTAAGATCTGTGGATGAGTGAATGAAAATGCGTGATTCAGAGCTGATCCAGGTCAAAATTAAGATCTGTAGGTGAGTGAATGAAAATGCATGAATGAAGTCCGCTCCGTAAGATGGGTTGTGATGCGTGAGTAGCTAACTCATACTCTTGGCCCTAGAGGGCTCTACTGAGATAACAAGAGACCCAAAATATTCGGATTAAATCGCAATGGTTCTTTAGTCAATGGGTTAGTCAATGACAAGTGCCATTAGAAACAACAACAAGAACATGAATTTTGTTGTTTCAACATTGATGTTCAAAAGTGAATTCATTAAATAAGCATTGATGAAGGGTTTGCATCAAATCTCACTACTAAATATTGCTATGAATCCCAAATTTCAACAACTTAGTTTTATAATTATTTAATTCTGCATATTCAGAAATGCCATTGACAAATCAAAATAATTAGAATTTCAGATTTATAACAATTATAATCAAGTATTTATGAGGACATTCCTGTTTATACAATTACTTAAGTGATTTGATGCAAGATTTAAAACTATAATATGAATAGCAAATCATAATTTTTATTTACTCAAATCTCACTATTACTTTCAAAGAAATCGTTCAGTTTTGGGAGTTATATTTTGGCCTTTCATAATATCCGAATTCTATTAATATCTATAAGTTGCTGTCTGCGTTGAAGATTTAGAAAAAAAAAAAGAAAAAAGAAACTATTATTAATATAAATTATTTTATTCATACATGCACCAGGAACTTCTGCATATTATTTATAGAAATCTAAATTGATAATACTTGCTAAATTGTTAATAAATGCATCGGTTTTATTTTTCAATTAGTTAATGGAGCCTTTTAAAATAATAATTTAACTTGAGACATTTATTTTTTAGAAAAGACGCATTATTTATAGAAAGCTAAATTGTTAATACGTGCATATTTTATATTTCAATTAGTTAATGGAGCTTTTTAAAATAAACTTTTAACTTGAGACATTTATTTTTCATAAAAGACGCACTATTTATAGAAAGATAAATTGGTAATACGTGATGATGATGTCGTGTCCGTGTTTCCACGGAAATTGGGTGCAGTAGCTTCTGAGGGTAAAGACCCCTGAGCACCCAGAGGGCAGATGTCTGACTTGTAGCTCAAACGAAGATGACACACGCATTCGCTTGCACAACTCCTTTTTACAGGGGGCTCATTCACACATCTCACAGATAAAACACAGAACAACCATACCCGAACCGGTACTCGAACTCGAGACGCCCAGATCACGGGGAAAACCCGCTATCCCTATGCCAGGACGCCGGCAATTGGTTATACGTACATCTCATTTATTTGTCAATTAGTTAATAGAGCCTTTTAAAATAATGTCTTAACTTGAGACATTTATTATTTATTAAAGAGAATTCTTAGTAAATTACTTTTTAAATATGAATTATTTGAAAGATGGAAAACCTCTGCTTTTATTCTCCAAATATTTATTTGCATCGAAGAAAGAGTTGCATTTTTTCTGTTATTTCTTTAGGCATTGCTGAGATTTCGAACGTGGACAAGATGCCGTATACCACTCTCATGTATTCCTCAGGGCCTGGTTACAGGATTTCGGCGACCGGCAGGGAAAATATCACTGGTGTGAACACAGGTGAGATCACAGATATTTTATTGCTATTTGCGGTTTAAGGGGATTGGAAAATTCTTTCTAATGTCTGACAAGACAAATATCTGGTTTCTGATCAGAATGAAGTGAAGCAGAAAGAATTAACCACCCGGCAGTGAGTAATCGTCAAAAGAAATGCGAAAGATCACACTCCAGATTAATTAAACATGCTAGAACCACGACAAACGTTATTTCTTAACTAATGCCATTAAAATTATAATTATAATAAAAACTCAAATTATAAGAATAATTTTCACTAATGCCATTCAAAAGATGACCCTACTCAAGATTCAAAATTTTATGTATCCTGGGAGGATGGGGGGGGGAGAAATAACACATTTGTGAGAGATAAATGCAAAAATAGTTCGAGGAAACTACTTCCTCTGGTTTGAAGAAGGATCAAGTTTAAAAGCGTTAATATTTATAATCTAAATAGATGGTACCCGGCGCTTTGCTGCCACCGAAAAAATTATACAACTGCAATCAATCAATAATTTGGCAATGTATTATCGAAATAGGATGAACGGTACGACAGTATGTAAAATACGAATAAACAAACATTCTTTTTTACATATTAGATTTATGCGTTCTTTTAGAATTATAAAACTTGGTGTTCTTTCTGGATGGTAATGTAAGAAGCTATTTAATGCATCTTGTGACTCATTTAGTATTCGTTCAGAATTCTGGAAATTAATTTTAGAAAAGGTGATTAAAATATTTTCTTTCAAAATGGATTAAACATTGAAAATATGTTTATATCATAAAATCGTTAATATAGTTGAAAAGATAATTTTTTTGAAAATTAAGATGGTGCAAAATTATTTGTGCTACAATATGTTTAGTAGTTACTGTGAAAAATATAAAAATTTTAAAACCCCAAGGTTAGTCTCCCCAACACTTTCTTGCATAATCTGCAATAAAGTTGTTACCACTGAGAATGACTTGTATGACATTTGCGTACTACAGTTGCAAAATATTAACCTTTCACTTGGATGTAGTATTTCTACAGAATCTATTCTTTCCTCGGCGAGTTATTATATTAGTCCTTGTTTTAATTATTAATTAAAACAATAATAACAACAAATTTTTTGTTTTAATTATTCATTAAAGCAAAATGGCTGTTAACGATTGCCTGTGGTGGTGCCCTATATCTCTGATCTGTTTTTCAACTTATCGTAACTTTTGGAACTATTTTTTTTCTTAATCCTTTCTTGCTAGAGAATGCTGGAGATAGACTCATGATTGTTTCGGTATAGTTTGCCCCTAGATGGGCGGGGGGAGAAAACGGACATCTCTAAAGAGGTTAGTGGCTTATGCCTAAGGACTTGGTTGCTTGTGTAATTGGATGATATGTAGGACACCAGTCGAGCGCATCAGTACCATTTGTACTTTCCAGTTCAATGATGGTAGGATGAATGGCTGTACATAGCTGATCCCCACCTACTTACTGTGGTGGTATCTTAATAAGCCAATAACAGCCACCAAACATTGGTGATCACTTTTGTCTAGCGGATATGTTACGCGACTTCAAATCGTAAGGTCACGAGTTTGATCCTTGGTGGAATTCAATCTCCACATTGGCGTGACTCCACAAATACCACCCGCCACATTAGTGACCTCGAACAATGAACACGCTCTTCACTCGGCAAAACCCTGGCGCGACTGGAAACACGTTCATCACTCGCCAAACGCTTGGCACTACCGAAACACCCTCTTCGAGCTTCATAATGCTTGGCGCTACTCAAACACTCTCTTCGCTAGTCATAACGATTGGCGCTACCGAAACATCCTCTTCGCTAGTCATAACGCTTATCGCTATAAAAATCGTTCATCTCTCTACAGACTCACTGGTGGGGGAGTATTGTGGTAGTATCTTAATAAGCCATCAGTAACCATCACTAAACTTTGGTGATCACTTTTGTCAAATGGATATGTTACGCGCCTGTAAATCGTAAGGTCGGAGTTCCATCCTTGGCGGAATTCAATCTCCACATTGGCGCGACTCCACAAATACCACCCGCCACATTACCAGGTTGTTTTTATTTAAAATTTACCATTTTTAGTACACTTGTTAAACGTTTGTGTACATGATGTTGGTCCATATTCAAAAAGCTAGCAAAACTGTTGGAAAAATTATTGGAAGTAATTGCAATAATTCTGTTAACAATTGCCTGTAGTGGCGCCCTATATCTCTGATTTGTTTATCAATATATGCTAATATTGAAATTGTATTTTGTCATTTGTCTGTATCTTTCCCATTAATTGTTGTTTAATAAAGTCCACCTTCATCTATACCAAACCTGAAAGGGGACACATGAGCTAGAGAAACGGAAGTGTGGTGTGGTGCTAAATGTTAAGCATTAGTACTTGAACAATTTTGCTCAATGAATTCTTTCTTTTTCAGCCAGTAAGGACTACGTTCAACAGGCGACAGTACCTCGATCTACCGCTACGCATGGTGGGGAGGACGTGGGCGTATACGCCGTGGGGCCAATGTCCCACCTGTTCACAGGAGTCTACGACCAACATTACATCGCCCATGCCATGGCGTACGCCGCTTGCATTGGCCGCAACAAAAATCATTGCAATGGTGGTGATAGTTTACCTGGAGAAGCGTCCACTCTGCCACAATGGAGGTGGTGGACACAGATTGCAGTCGCTTTGGCAACATTACTGGTGATATACTAGTAGTATACATTTACTAGTGATATACATTACTAGTGATATATGATTAATTCATTGTCACGGACACAAAATCGATGGTTGTTATCAAACTTTTATGATGAAGAATCAATTTGGAACTATGAATGCAGATTTTGAAATCCTTACATATCTTCACTGAATATAAAACCCATCTTTAAAATGCTAATAGATCAGTCTATTGTTAACTATTCAATATGATATTTTTACATGCAAATGGTGAAGAAGTGATGGATATGATAATATTATACTTGGATGAAATAAGGTCTATCATTACGACTAAGGATTAAGGACTTTACATTTTTAATTTATCAATTCGATGATAATTATTTTAAGATAATAAAAAAGTGATAAAATCATCAAAAGAAACATTAGTGGAATAAAAAGTAAAAAATTGGTGCAATAGAATTGACAAGAAGAAATTGTTAAATATTCATTTTTGATTTAAACTGTTCTTAACTGTGAATTTTCAGTAAAAATGTCAACTTTTAAAATTGCACTATTATTTTTAAGAAATTTTTTAAAACTATTATTGACCCTTGAAGATTGAAATAAAATATTTAAGAAAATTATGTGATTTCAATAAATATCAAATTCAAATTAATAATTTTAAATACATAATTTTTAAAATTATTAATTTCTGCAAGAGAACTGACTAAAAGAAATTGTTAAAAAGCAATTTTTGAGCAAATCTGCTCTTAACTGTGAATTATCAGTAAAAATTCTAACTTTTACAGTTACACTATTTTTTTAAGAAACATGTTTTAAAGTATTATTGACCCTTGACGAAATAAATAAAATATTTAAATTAATGTTGAAAAATATATGATTTTAATAAATATAAAATTCGAGTTAATATTTTTAAATACCTATAATTTTAAAAAAATGTGGAATGAAAAAAATGAAATAATTTATAATGACATAAAAATAATTTTAAAATCACGAATTCTAACCTTATTATTCTCATTATTGTTAATAAGTGATTTGTTTGAAAAGATCAGGTGACTTTGACTAGACTGAGTTAAACACAAAAGATTCATAAAGACATTAAGAAAAGACTAATGCTCATCGAAAAGTTGCTTTACAAAGAGCTACAGAAAGAGCAATTTTATTGTGTTCATTATTTACTTTAGAGCTGCAACTCTTTTTTTGCTGTAAATAGTACTTGAAAATGAATAAAATCAAGAAAAGAACTAGTTGTGTAGATATAAGAGATGAGAAATATTTAGCCAACACAGTTATTAATTTTTAGAGTTCTACTGTTTTGTTACAAGTTTGAGCAGCTAACTTTTGTTTTTAATGTACATTTTGTTCTTAATTTTTAATAAATGTTTTGTTAATTTTTGTAATTCTGTTTATTTCTTTACATTGAATTTTTAATTTACCTACTTGATAATCATTTTAAGATGATAAAAAATAGCTTGACCAAATCCTCAAAAGAAACGTTATTGGAATAAAACAGGATAAAACCAGTTTTTTTACATGTTTAACGTTTTTTTAGATGATTGATTTTTTCCAATTGATTATTATTATGCAATTTAAAATGGTTAAAACAAATACACATGCTCAAAATATAATGAAATCAAAAAACAAATGTGTTCTTTTAATTGGGTGAACGAACAATATATGCACACTTTGAAATATTTTTCATATATAATATATGAAAGATTTATACACTGATATTGTTTTTACAAAAGTTATAAAAACAAATTGCATCGTTAGCTGTTGGAAAGTTAATAATTGCATTTAAGTTAATAAGCAACGTATTAGAGTCATTTCCATTTAAAGTAGATTTAAACTTAACATTCAATCAAATACAATAAATATATAGTAAGATCACGCATGCGCAGAGATTACACAATTGCAAGCATTTGTCCCAGTGAGACGAGAACTTGCTATTGTCCACTGTTTCAGAGCATGTCCAATCTTTCATCTGCACATGTTTGACTTTCTAGAATATTATAAATAACTGAGAGTTAACCCATCTTTATTCCCATAATTATTGGTTGGAAAAGTTCTTCTAAATTTCCTCATATAATAGCAATATTTTGTTACCGAGTTCTTTTAATTGATTTTAAGTGCTGAAAAGAAAAATACGAGTTTAGTTTTTGTCCGCCAGCTCTTGTTTACAGGATTTGATAGTAGTGTTATTTATATTAAGGCATTAAAATAGGCTTAGAAGTATAATAAAAAAATTTCTTTAACAAATCTTAAATTGTATAAAAACACAGAACAACACACCAATAAATTTACAATAGCCTAATTAGAAATAAAATGGATAAAACAAACCGAAAAGTTATGTTGTTTTAGTCCAAAAGCTCTTTCTTTTTTGCTTAACACTTGAATACATTTTTTAAAGTTCGTTTTATTTATTCTATGTATAATTTATTATCGTATGAACATTCTATTTTCTCTAGTATCATTCTAGAAATGTCCTTTATGTCCAAATGAAATTATTAATCTTATTTTTTTTCTTCTTAACATTGCTTTGGTTTCTGCCATTTAGGTTGGTAGAGAGCTAGTCTAAACGGCAGCTGACATAAAGGAACAGTAATTTTCTGAGGTTTACATCTGAGATTTCTAAAGCTATTAAGACTGGGGTTATGTAAAATCGAAATAGTTTTCATTTAGTAGCTGACCAAAAAAACTCTTTATAACAAGTGAAAAGTGATCAAAAGTTTTCTGTTTTGATTCATTCATGAAAACCACGAAAGAAGGAGTTTTTTATAAGAAGTCTAATTTGCGTGTGGTCAGAAATTCTATTTTAAAGTGTTTCGTTACTTAGTCTAGACATGTAATATGCCAAGTATATATATAGTCTAGACATGTATATGCCACTCTATATGCCAAGTAAGGTCTATCCAGTTCAAAATCTGTATCATTAACACGTTGACTGCCAACTATGAGATAACTCGCAGATTGCGTTCTTATCTAGGACCCAACCATATACGTTATTAGATGACATCTTCTCTACTACGGTTAAGAGATAGCAAAGAAAGGGTCATCGAATTAGATAGATGGTCCTGATATCAGGGGAGGGCAGTGGCTGTGAAAGCGTTAACCTTAGCTTTACATGCAGCAAAGACAAAGCAATTTTGTCTCGCTCAGATTCCTGTATGCTAACCATGTTTTCTGTGAGGTTCAGCTATTTCATAGTCAAAATAAGCAAAGAAGAAGAGCGCTAATCATGAAGAAAAACCACTTGCAATTCAGTCTTGATTACTCATAGATGTTAGTGAAAGTTCTTTATGACAAAATATATGGTATCGTATTCTTTATCCAATCATCATAGAACTTCCTGTGCAAAAACGAAGACACATATTCTTTTCCCCTTTTCTTGTCGATGTTTTTCAGCAAAAGTGAAATAAGGAAAGGTGCTGCGTGCTATTTAAGAAGAAAAACCGTTTACAGTTCAGCCCTGATTACTCATAGATGTCAATGAAACACTGGATGTTAATGCAGTTTTTTCTTTCAAGTATTAATTTATTCATTAAATTTAATTAATTTTTAATCCTTTCAATAGAGTTTTAGCAGTTTGTAACGAAGCTTGAAATCAGCAGGCAGTATTTCCATCGACAAAATGCTAGGACTTCAGCATTCAGGTGAAGAATACGCATTCATTTCTTGATAAAATTAATAATTTTTGATGCTTAGTAAATTTTTTGATAATTATTTAATAGGAAGTAACTTAATTGAAAATTTTCTTTGTTGACCTATGTAGGGTTTGAATTTAAAAACATCTTTTTTATATTACTTGTTTAAAACAATACGTAACCACAGCTATGCAATACCAGTGATATGGACTATCACTCTATTTTTTCATCTTCTCCATTAAGTTATATGAAATTGAGATTTGAATGTCTTTATATGAACATTCGTTCATATTTTATTCAGGTTTTTATTGCTAGCGTCAAAATAATGTGCCAAATATAATTCATATGATTTTCTGCGTTTGTTAATTGCTCTATGCACATAAGCAGGATTAAATCGACCAACAGATTGCCAGCTCTTTAGAAGATTTTGGCGGAATTAAATGGTTAAAATTTCAAATTCAAAATTTTAAGATTCCACTACAAATCTATCCGCGAAATTAAATAAATTTAACTGGATCTATTGTAATCAGAACCATTAGCCATAGCCTTCCACTCAAATTTTTGAGTGGAAGGCTATGATTCAAGTATTGTCCTTGTCATCTGCCCATGAATCTAGAATATGAGGTCTATCTTGCCTATGATTCTAGATTATGCCCATGATTCTGAGAAAATAAATTTTATTATGATAATTTCATACCTTATTTTATTTGTTTCACTTTTTTCATGTCTAATTTATGGTATTAACAGGCAGTCAAGAAATAAACATAATTCTAAAATAGTTTTTTGCTGGGGAGAAGACTCAAAGGTGCTAAAACGTAGAGATTTTAATGAATTTCGCAGTTAAATTTTCTGATAATAACAATACTTTTTCTCTGAACTTCTTTTATAAAAAAAATAAAAAACTGTATGATATTAATTGCAAGCAGTTATTACACTCATACAAATTTTGGATTAATTGATATAGTTATTTTAATTAGCGCAATTTTATTTTTTCATGTCGTTCAGGAATCTAAATATTTCATATTTAATTTTAATTCG
>JAPMOQ010035326.1:69888-87535 GCA_026543055.1 Argiope trifasciata | reverse complement strand
AATCACTTCACCTCCACCCATACATTACCCAAACCATAACGAAATCACTTCACCTCCACACATACATTACCCAAACCATAACGACAACACCTCATCTCCATCCACACACAGCCCACATCGCTTCACAATGGCAGCACCTTTCCTCCACATACATACATAACACTAACTTCATTCATGCATACATACTCTAACGAAAAAGACCCATACACACATTTCCGTAATTATGGTACCTCCCATCCACATCCATTGCATCCACAACAAACCGAAAACATCTTTCCTCTGCTTACTTTGCCCACACCACACCGACGGCATCTTTCGTCCACATACATTGCCCACACCACACCGATGGCATTTTTCCTCCACATACATTGCCCACACCACACCGATGGCATTTTTCCTCACCCCTTCCTCAACATATACATATCATTGAGTTCCTACCTTCCTCCAAATATACATTACCCATATTCTATCGACAGCATTCCTCTATAGTCCTCCTATACCGAACGGCAGTATGCCTTCACAAGCGTTTTACACATTGCCCTCACTCGAGTGACATGCTATCTCCGCATGCATTACCTACATCACAACGACAACGCTTTTCTTCTACACGCATTTCCCAGACCTGAAAGATAGCACCTAACCGCCGAATATTTTCCGCTGCTAACAGCCTATTGCCAAACTGTTTAAATTTTATTACATACTAGACGCCTTTGGCGACCAGCTGGTTCGCCAAGAGTAATGGGGTCTAAGATTTTCAATTAAATACATATGTGTCTTGTTCTCTTTATAATTTCTCTGCCAGATATATTTAAACTTCGAAAGTCACGTAACACTGTTTTACTAAATTAATGATATAGATGTTGCAAACGATCATAGAAACCTTTGTCTTGTATTTCTTTTTTAGAAAACATAACATTTAATATTTATTTAATTTTATCTAATCACGTGGTGAATGTTACATTTTTTTTTTCGATTTAATTTGCAGTCATAGTTAATTTATTTTTTAATTTGAACTTCTGTCAGTATGATTTCAACAGTTTAATAAAAGCTTTTTTTTCCCTTTGCTCGTTTATTATTTATTTTAGAAAATGACACATTATATTTCTTTTATTTTATCCAGTCACGTGCTAAAAGTTGCATTTCTTTAGATTTAATTTGTAATGATAGTTGTTTTTTTTAGTTTGAACTTCCGTCAATAGGATGGCAACATGCTGATAAAACCTAATTTTTCCCCCTTGACGTGCTCGTGCAGATTAAATTTTATTGTTTTGTCCGAAATATATTGTTGTAAAACATGGTTAAAATATTTCTTTAAAAATTCGTTAAAAATAGAAGCTTAAGTTATACATTAAAACAAAGATACCATTAGAAAGCTAATTTTTTTATCTTTAAATTGATGTAAAAATCATGTTTGTGCGATAATGTGTTCGGAAGTTATAGCGGAAAATCGTCGAAATTTCGCTTGAATTTTAATTAATTCAAATTCTAATTAAAAATTCGAAAAAAGGGCTCCGAGGTGCACATTCCCAACCTCCAAGGTATACATGTACCAAAGTTGGTAGCTGTAGGTCCAACGGTCTGGTCTGTAGAGCGCCAACACACACACACACACACACAGAGAGAGAGAGAGAGAGAGAGAGAGAGAGAGAGAGAGAGAGAGAGAGAGAGAGAGAGAGAGAGAGAGAGAGAGAGAGAGAGAGAGAGATTTATTGTAAGTATAGATCACGAAATCACGCATTCTTCAATCGCATACCTTTCATGGCTGAACGAAACTACGGTAAATTACATTGCGATACTTTTATTCTATCTGGCAAAATCAATTCTCTTCAAAATCAATCAACCACGAATGTCAAAGTTTTAAGGAGTCACTATATGAACTACTGGTGTTAAAATACAAAAAACTGGGCTAGCAAAATATCATAATCTTTGACGCCAAGCATATTTTCGTTTAACAAGTTAGATCGATGAGTCACAGACAGGATAACAGGAAATAGCATTTCAGATGTAAGACTTTGCACATTAGTCAATCACGGAGAAAAATTTAAACAGATTTATTTCCCTGAGTATAAAATAAAGTTAACCAAAGATTACCGTCTTCCTCCTCACAAATGATATTTCGTGTATCATTCATGACCAATGAATTTGAAATGTAGTCAATTTAATATTGCTGATATACACAGATGGTTAGGTTTAAGTATCATAGCTTCCGAAACGGTAGATTAACTAAAAAGATCCGATATGAAACCATATTGTTGAAAAATTCAGTTTCTACAACGAGTTTCAAAGCTGAGTAATAGTTTTAAAGAGATTGGGCATTGGTACAAATTTAAATCCGAGTTACTCGAATCTGGACGTTTTGGATTTATTTTATAGAATGCATACAAGACCAAAAAAATAGCTCGCTGAATTTATAACATTCAAATATCGACAGTTGTATTTGGGATTCAGGCGTCAACTTTTGAGCTATAATTGCATAATGGTAAAGATATTTCGATTTGTAATAGAATATCAGAATTTCTTGCAATGTATTCTATAAATAATAATTTTAATGAACAAATCGAATAACTGTATGAAGCTCCTGGTACCATTCAGATTCCACATATTACACTTTCTTCAAAAAAAAAAAAAATCAATGAGCAAAAATGGTATGAAATGTTCATTTCGGTAAAGTTCTCATGAATTTACTCGTCCACGTATAATAATTCTTAATGGTGAAAATTAATGCAAACCATTAGATCTTAATATTTGACTGTTTAATTTTAACAGAAGTCAAGAATTTTTACAATTACCTTAATTTTATCAAATCGCTTCTTAACCAACACGACATATGTTAAAACTGTGAAATTATTTTAGATTAAGCTTTGAAATAAATTTAAAACTTAATCTAACTCCGAAAGCTAAATTATAATTTTTCAAAAAGTGTTTACAGTTTTTGCTATTTATGATTAAAATATTTGTTTTCATCCATATTAAATATATTTTGAAGATATTTCACATAGTTAATTTTCCTGAAGCATTTTACACTTCGTTCCCAATTTTATTCCTCAGTTAATATAATTTAATAACGGTTCATTTTGCAATACCCATTTAGTCCCATTTCTAGTGTATGATGGGGATTCAAACTTGTATCTCACAAAACTTCTGATGCAACTCAACTTTAAATACATATCCTTTATAAAAACCAACTGGCATCTCTTTGTGGCATTTGCTTTTATCAAAAAATACACAAATTTATTCAGATGATCAACTCTCTGGCAGTGCATGCTTAGAAAATGATTAAGTCTATTAGTTTATATTCATTACAATTTTTAATATAGCAATTACCTAAAATACTAAAAACCTGAATTACTTAAAAATTATTTGAATGGTGATTTGAATATATCGAGTGCATGCATCGAATCTCGAGTATGTCAACTAAATGAACTAGGCAAATATTACTCTAAAAAGAAGCTAAGGGAACAGAAGATGCATTGAAAGCAGCATTCGAGATGTACTTGAAATACCCAATGGAATTATACAAAATTTAAATCAAAGTAGTTACCGAAACTTATTAATATTCACTGGATAAATAAAGATGAACTGATAACATTAAAAAAGAACACCGTCATCTACTGTAATAAAATCCTTTAACAGTTTTCTAGTTAATTGAGATTCGTTATACAGAGATATGATCTGCGATACGATTTGATTATATTCCTCAAAAGAAATATTTTATTATGAATGATGGGAGACTGATTTTGATTGAAGCGGGTACTTGTTTATAATTTAGAAATTCCTCCTCAAATGTGGCTCCATTCAACAATTTGATATGCTTTGAACTACTTGAAAAATAGCATTAAAATTTGCATTTAATATTTTGATCAAGTGGCTGAATATTCATCAGAAAGAATCTCTAAATTGCAAGGACACCCCAATAATGAGAATTTACCTCTTGAAGCCCAGTGAAAGAGAGGAAAAAGGCCATCAGAAAATTTCTGCACCACACACTTGGTAGAAATACTGACCATCTTTTTCTCAATGCTGCTCAATAGATATGAACTGATAACTTAAAAGGTTTAACTTTATGTGAAGCAGGCTTTAACATGGCTAGAAATAGCAGACAAGGAATGTTGGACGAAAATTCATTACATTTGCTTTGTGTTCCGAATAATCTTCCATCAAGACATTGTAGCTGGAAAGAGAAAAAAAAAACACTGTCAGCCTTCTAATTTTTAATAGGAATTTGCTCTGCTTCTGTATACGCAGTTACTATTTTTTTCTTGGGATAATCCAATAGAAAAGGTTACCTTAGCATAGCTCAAAAATAAGAGAAGCATCTATAAAAGATTTGTAGGTTTATTGAAGAACATTTTGTTGAAAAGAAAGACTTTGGCATTTGAATACGAAAGAATGAAGTTATTCAATATTTTTAATCTGTCATTCTATCGTTTTCTAGAATGGCCACTTGCTTTAACTGAATCATGTAACAAAGTTATGCTATACTAAGTCAATTATATAACGAATTATAAAAATAATTTTTGTATAAATTATTGGATGTATATATCAAGATATGCATTCAATACTGTTGTCCTAGAAACGCATATAAGGGTATACTAATTACAAAAAAATGTTGATTATACAGCTCATTACATTTCTTGATATACGAGGCTGTTTGTTGAAGTGACAGTTTCCTTTGTTGAAGCTGGATATTATAGGAACCTTTGAATGGTACATCAATACGAGATATTGTACAAAATCGCATTCTGGATTTGTTGGGAAAACTTCTATCTTCATTTTATTCGAAAAGGTCTGCGATTCCAAAAAGAACTTGATGGTTCAAATTAAAAATCTGCCTAGAATTTTCTTCTATGGTTCTATGAGGAAAGGGCAGACAATTCAATTGCATTTACGACTTAAATTTATACGAAAAGAATTTTAAAAGCAAAAAAGCATTTCAGTGGCATATTTATGTTGGTTCCATTCAAAACTCTTAGACAGAATAAGTCTTTTTAAATGAATCGAATTTTTGGCATCTGAATGTATATACATACCTATGAGAGTCAATTTTAATAAAATTATCTTGATTTTAACATATCAATAGTATTACAAAATGTAACATCCCTGCAATCCCAAATAAAACATTTTCCTTTTAACAGCATAATTCAAAACTTACTCCAGATACTCCCAATATTTGTATGCCATTCTCGAAAAATCAGTTCCTGAGTTGTCCAATTTGCTTCAAATCCACAGAAGTGAGATGCCTTGCTTCTATTTCCAGGGACATGTCAATGCTCAAAAAAATAAAAGTGTCAATAAGAAGTGAATTTTCCAATGAATGCTTTATAAAAAAAATTAAAAATACACATGTTTATTTAAAACAATTTCCAAACGAAACCTTCATTATGATGTATAATTATAATTCAGTAATTTACAAATTTTCTCTTCATGACATGAATAAAAAAGCAATGTCCAAGGCAAGTTAAATTGTGGAATCAAAATCCGTGTCTAAATGTAAAATAGTCACTGTATAAATGGAGAATTAAATAAGAAAGAACGCCTTCCAAAGTAACCAACATATATTCCCTTATGGAAACATTCCATGGTTAAAATAAAACTTTTTGCAAAATATAAAACGAAGGCAGATTTCTTCAATTCAACACTTAATCACTTTTTTCTAATTAGTACGAGCCCTTAAGACAGTTATTAAAGAAAATTTATGTCTTTTAATAATGCTAGATAAGAAACTTAAAGTTAATTTAAAGTGATGCAATAGTTTCTTCACACAATGACTGCTATTTTATTCCCGGCATAAGAAGCTTTACAAGCAGATTATCACTGCTTATGTACATATAAAGTGTGATTCACTTTTTAAGTCGGGTGATATGAGAATTTGACATACAATGTGAGCATTCATCACACACGAGAAAAGGGAATAAATGGACGCTTAAAAGTGAGCTATTCTTACATTATAAACTGAGAAATAAAATTGAAGATTTTGAAGATATCCGAGATGTTTACAAGAATTTTTATTAAGGAAGTAACTATATGGTCAAACCTCAAAGAAATATATTAGTTTGTAGATGACTCCTATCTGTATTAGGGCAAATTTTCTATATGATATAAGGTAAATTTTATCATAATTGAAAATAAAAGAGCGTCTTTTTCAATTTATTATATTTTTGATTATAGATATTTCGGGCCATCTATTAATTAAAATATAACTTTAGAGAAGAAATTTCGTCAAGAATTATATAAAATTGTTTATTCCATGTTCATACAAATGAAAAATTCTAACGAATTAATATGGAAAAAAAATGTATCCCTGATCATTTTAAGGTATCTGATATAGTGTCGACAAATAATGACATCTGCTAATAGTGACACTAATAATTTCAATATTCCGTGCGAAAAATGCCTTTATTCATGTTGCTTACTTATCAATACATGAACATAAAACTTAATCTAACATTTTCATACTTTAGACAGTTTGGAATAAAAATACTGTAACTGAGTAATTCGTCCCCATTATCGTGTTGTATAGTTCTTTCGCTTACACTTTTTGCTTTTATGTTTTTAAACGCTTCTTCCAAAACGTACATGTAGATAGCATTCATACTCCCATATATTTCCGAAGATCACCACAAACAGCGTTTCATCGCCGTACAATTCCCAACGCCACCCTACACAATGTCCATATTTTAACCTCCCAATACCCTATTTATACAGCTATATGCTACAAGATTCGCGAAACAACGCTCATTATCTAAAATCATAGCCAGATACTCCCATCGCAAAGACGCAATCATTTCAGCTTTTTCATATACTTTACAAGTGCTTCATACAATTTTACCACATCTTCACGACACCACATCATAACAGCATCTCTCCACACACACATTACCCACACCATAACGACAGCACCTCTCTACAACCACATACATTACCCACACCATAACACCTTTATTCTCCTCATACATAATCATTTCCCACTCCAAAATGACAGCTCATTTCCTCCACAATCTCAGCATGCCACAGCGACTGCATCTCTCCAGGCACACACACACCATAACGACAGCACCTCTCCTCCACATATACACTACACACATCATAACGACAGCACCTCTCCGCCACATATACACACATTACCCACATCATAACGACAGCCCCTCTCCGCCACATATACGCACATTACCCACATCATAACGACAGCACCTTTCCTCCACATACACACAGTTAATCACACCATAACAACAGCACCTCCTGCTCACTCACACATTAAAGACGACATAATGGCAGCACCTCTCCTCCACACCCACATACATTACCCACACCGTTACTCCTTTCCCACATACACACCCATTTTCCACACCAAAATGTGAGCACATTTCCACCTTAATCTCAGCATGCCACAGTGACAGCATCTCCCTCCACTCACGCATTGCCCACCACAACGACTGTACCTTCCACACACACACACCATAGCGATAGAACCTTTCCATAGCTATAGCATCTCTTCCTCATACATTGCTCATCCTTGAACGACAGCATTCCTCCACTTGCATTATCTACACCACAATGACAGCACCTTCTTTACACACATATTACATATGTCTGAAAGATAGTATCGCTCCTGCTTATAGCTTTCATTGCCAAATTGCTTATATTTCATTACATACTACCCCAATCCATATTCTTTAAATATCTCATTTTCCAATAACTGGTTGAACTAAACTTAAGTAAACTATATCACGATACAGTTTTTCCCATCTCGCGATTGGTTGGTTGGTTAACTTAATTTTAATAGCGCAAGAGCCAAAAGTTGGCTATACTGCGCCAATCATATGGTTCCCATCTCGCGAAACGCATACTTCAGTTAAAGGAAAAGATATTCGAGGGTCAAAGTTTTAAGGGGTCACAGCTTGATGAATTGGTGTTGAAAAACGAAAACGGAACTTGCAAAATACTATGATTTTGACTTCTCACATTTTCGTTTAACAAGCTTGATCAGTCGAGTATCAAAGCGCATTACAGTGAAAATTGTTTCAGATGGCATTGCACAATAATCTAGTAATAAACAAAAGCTCTTCGCCAAATATCTAACAATTTAAAAGGAATCTGTTAATATACAAAACTAAAGGAACCAAAGAATAGGTCTTTCTCCTCTTAAAGAATATTTCAACGTGCCATTTTTTATACACCAAAATTTAAAACGTAGAGTCACATGTTTGATATTGGTAAAAAATACGGACAGGTTTAAGTATCTTAGCTATCGAAATCGGTAGATACACTAAAAAGACCCAATTTAAAATAATCCTTATCAGAAAATTTAGTTTCTACCAAGAGTTTCACAACCGAGTCAGTTTTAAAAACTAGAAATTAGTATGCATTTGATTCTAAATTATTCGAATCCGGAAGTTTTGGATATCTAATCGCATTTATATAAGGCCAGAAAAATAATTTTCTAATTTTTAATATTCAAATATCAGTATTTTTAATATAGATTAAAGCATCAATTTTTAGCCAGAATAGAAGAACTAAGAATATATTTCGGTTTCAAATAGGATATCACAACTTCTTGCAATCTATCCTGTTATATATATCTTATCTCATCGAATAATTGTAATTTTTTGGTATCCATTCGGATTCCACGTATCACATTTTTTCTTCAAGCATATAATGGGCAGATATTGTAGGATATTGTTATTTCAAAAAAGTTCTGAATTTACTCACACAAGCCCAATAATTCTCAATGAAGAAATCCGATGCAAACCACAAGCTATTAAAATTTTAGAATTTTATAAAAGGGTTAATCTCATGAGAAGCCCAGCATTAAAAAAAATTACAGTAATTTAACTAAACAGTTCTTCGCCAAGACGACATACATTGGGAAAATCTATTACTTATAAGGGATTAATGATATTTTAAGTTCATTTCAAGACTTAAAATCTAACAATGGAAGTTCTTTTTTAAAAAATTAGATTTTTTGTCACTTACGATTGCAATGTTTGTTTTCAAGATGCTTATTTTAAATTTTTCTCTATAATATAACAAACAGCTTATTTTTCCGAAGCGTTTTATTCTTCGATCCGACATTTTTTTTTAAAAACAATTCTATTTCTCAATTAATATAATCTAAGAATAGCCCATTCTTTGAATGCCCATTTATTCCCTTTTCTCGATGATGATGAAGTTTTATCGTGTATTTCGCAGACATTTTGATACGACCTGGCTTTAAATATCAATCCTTTATAAAATGAATAGATACTTCTTTGTAATACACATTTACTTTTATAAAAAGTAGACAAATTTCAACTCTAGGTCATTGAGCGCTTAGAAATGATTAAGTCTATTAGTTTATATTTACTGCGATTCTTAATTTAGCAATTCCCTATTTATGGATTGAATAGTAACATGTATTGAGTGCATGCATCAGATCTCGAGTGTCAACTAAATGAACTAGACAAATATTACTCTAGAAAGAAGCTACAGGAACAGAAGATGCACTGAATGCAACATTCGAGAGGTACTTAAAATATCCAGACATGGAATTATATAAAATTTAAACCAAACTAGTTATTGGAATCTAATATTAATATTCACTTTGCGAATGAGGTGAAAAATTAACACCAAAATCTATGATAATTATAAAATCCTTTAATTATTTCCTAGTCAGTTGAAAGTCCTTTTAAAGGCTCTGAAATGCGATTTAGTTGGATCTCTATGAAATATGCATATTTTTTATATGAAATATTTAAATAATCATGTGCTTATTATATATTTTTTATATAATATGTATAGGAAATATTTTGAACCATAGGAGTTTAATTTTTACGAGAGAGAGTACTTGTTTATAATTTAGTAATATTCATTTTTGAAGTAGAATTATTTTTTTCGGTTTCATATGCTTAGAACTATCTGACAAATGCCTTTAAAATCGGCATTTAGTATTCTGAACGAATGGTTGAATATTCAACCAACTCAATTCCTAAATTACAATTGTGCCCTAATAATAATAAGGATTTACCTACTGTTGTCCATTGCGTGGAAAGTAAAATGCCGAGAGAAAATTTCTGTACAACAGACTTCATGGGAATATTGACGATCTTTACTTACGATTTCTTCCTAGATTTTAGACTGGGAATTTTAAAGGGTGTCTCTTTCTGCAAAGCTGGCTTCAACATGTCTTGAAATAACACATGAGGAATGCTGGCCGAAAATTCATTACATTTACTTGGGACTCCATATCTTCCCTATAGATGTTTATCTGAAAAGAAAAAATCTCGGTTAACCTTTAAAATTTTAATAGGAATTTATTCCATTTCTGTAAACTCAGTTACTATTTTTTTGGGGATAATTTTATAGACAATGTTATCATTAGTGTAGCAAGAATATAACAGAAGAATCTATACAAGATTTGTAAGCGTATTGAATAACATTTTGTTGAAAAAAAAAAGATATTCTGGCATTTGAATACGAAAGAATGAAGTTATTATTCAATATTTTAAATCTGTCATTATTTTCTAGAATGATCGCTTGCCTTAAATGAATAATGTAACAAACTAAAGCTGCATTGAGCCAGAGAAAATAAAATTCAGTTTTTCATTTCAAGGTGATAGTGACCTGCGGAGACATTTCGGCAAATTAAGTTATTGTTTTCACTCATTGCCTTGAACACATTTTGCTCCATTGGATTTCAAAATGCAATTCGATGCGTCATTAGTCACTTAATACATTAGGTTTATTGCCCCGAAAAATAAAAACCAATTGCTTTAAAATAAATTTCTCTAAAAACTTGATCTACAATTTATTCTGTAGATATTTTTGGCAATCAAAGTTTAAAAAATTAATAAAACTACAAAACAATGCACCGTCTTGAATAATGCTCGAAAACAGAGATCTGAGTTCAAGGCGAATAATTTCCTGTGCTCATTATAAAATTAAATTCTGTTATTCGAAAGTTCTGTTTTTTATAGTAATACAAAGTGTTCTGAACATTTCTTCCTTTCGATGTAGACGTATGTCTATTGTAACTTTCAAATTTAGATGATTTTGGTTGGAAAAGGTCACATTTTAATTGAAAAACTAAGTATTGTTTTGCTTGATCAGAATTATTTTTCTGAATGCACCTAAACAAAAGTTGCATAAAAAGAAATATTTAAGAATACAACACAAAATTTTATCTGACGATTTTTGCAGATTTAAAACTACTGGAATTCCTTTAAAATTAACTTGGAAATAAAAACTATTTCTATAGATTAGGATTGAATAGTTTCTAATATTTCACAAATACACAAACCTTAAACTGATATATTTGAGGCACTCTGATTTTCTTCATAAACAGATTGATTTAATGTGTTGGCAATGCATGTGTGCATTAAAACAAAAGAATTATACTAAAATGCATTTTAAAATATTTTCAAACATTTATTGAAATTAGAGGACCATACAGAAATAGTTACCAATAAAAGACCAATTTCCCTCTTTGAAAGCGGTGTACAAAACAAACATTTAAGTAACAATATGATCCGATATTATACAGTGAAAATTTTAATTATCGATTAGTTTTCACTAGCATTCCAATAAAAATCAAATATTTTTCTGTGGCTGCAATGCATACTTTAACTACCTAATTACCTTAGACATACTGGTCTACCTTATATAAGGCTTTTGCTGATTTTATCAATATGCATAGGTTATTGCAATATATATAATAACTGGTTGCAAAAGTTTCCATTTAATACTTCAAAATAATAATAGTTAACATTTTTATTTAATTTATTTGAAATAAAAAGCGTAAGAATATTGCAAAATATTTTTTATGGAGGAATCATTATATTCAATAGATGAAATGCGAACAAACTTATCGAAGTTTATCGATAGATTAAGACTAACGTGAGCATACAAATTACTTACCTTCAACATATACAGTCTTCTTTAAATATCAGACATACGGCATGACGCTAAAGAATCAAAATGTGCAAAATATCATTACCTATTTTTGACAGAAACTGAAAAAAGTGCCAAGTGATATTCAAATAAACAATTAATGAGAATGCTTTAAAACAAAAACAAATAAATGGCAAGAAATAGAATGTTTCTAGAAAATTCCATGTCTTTTCTTAGAAAGCTGCTGCTGAGAACAAGATAAGTAGTTCAAGTGTGAAACTAGAAAAGACTTTTGCTAAAAAAATACTTCTCAACACTTAAGGGGGGTTCACACTAGGCTAACTATTGCACCCAATAGAAGATCACGCCTACTTCTGGAAAGTCACGTGACCACAACGGGACAATGGCGAATGGTGGTCCTGTCAGGATAACCGTTGGTCATTGTTCTGACGATGATGTCTCAATTGTTCATTCCAGGGCAATACAGGGACAACAGTAGAGAGGCAACGATTTCGCACAACAGTTAGCCTCGTATGAATCCATCTTTATTGCAATTAATTTGGAAACAAATCAGTCAGTTCCTTTTGAAAAATTATCAACATATAAAAGACTTCCTGTGAGCAACATAAAAAGACTTACAATAAACGTTGTTGGAATTTGTCTAGAGTTCTTTTTTTTTAAATGTTTGCAACGAGAATTGTAGGCATCAAATACATTTCAAAATCACATAAAGGGTTATTTGGATACTTCAAAATAACTCATTCTAGCATATTTATGACAAGGTAGCCTGAATTCGAATCCAAGTATTTTCAGTCATGCTCTTTCTCTAACATTTGTGATGGCGGGCCATCTTTTTTGATAAATTTTAGAAAAAACTAATGATAGCATTTAAAAACGTTTATAACATATACTTAATGAATTACAGGAATTCTTTTATGCGTTGATGAATTTTGAAAAAGTATTTTCTGATTTGTTTTCAAATTAATTGCAATTAATGTTGAGAAATATTTTCTGGCACAAGTCTTTTCTAGGTTCGAACTAGAACAACTAATCTTGTTCCCAGCAGCAATTTTACAGGAAAAGGCATGGAATTTTCAGGAGATATTCTGTCTTTTCAAAACTTGCTAATACAAAGCCATTCGTTGGTTGTCGTGTTACAATCTTTGCATGAATGGTTTATATGAATATGGCTCTGTATTTCGTTGTTTCTGTCAAAAACACATAATATTTTACACATTTTAATTCTGCAGTGTCATGTCTCTGATATTTAAAGATTTATATGTTGGAGGTAAGTTATTTTGTATGGTCACGTTAGTCTTAATTTATTGATAAACTTAGATAAGTTTTTTTTGCACTTCACCTATAGAAGATAATGATCTCTCCAAAAAATATATTATTTTACTATATATTACGCTCTATTCAAATTAAACTTATTTCAAAGAAATTAAACAAAAATGTTAAGTTATTATTTTGTAGTATTAAATGGAAACTCTTTCTACCAGTTATATAAATTGTGTAATCTATGAATGTTGATAAAAATCATCCAAAGCTTTATATAAGGTAGACCAATAAGTCTAAGGTTAATTATGTAGTTAAAATATGCATTCTAGCCTGATAAAGGTATTTTTATTCAAATTTTAGTGAAAACTAATCAATAATTTAAATTTTCACTGTATAATATCGGATCATATTGCTGCTTAAATGTTTTAATGATTATTGCCGCCTTTAGAAAAAGAAAATTGGCCTTTTATTGGTATCTATTTTTATATGTTCCCCTAATTTTAATAAATGTTTTAAAATATGTTAAAATGCATTTTATAATAATTCCTTTATTGCTTTCATGCACCCAAGCTTTGCTAGTACATTAAATCAATCTGTTAATGAAGAAAAACAGCTTCTCAAATATATCAGTTTAATGTTTGTGTATTTGTGAAAAATTGTAAAGAATTCAATCCTGGTCTATAGAAATAGTTTTTATTTTCAAGTTAATTTTAAAGGATATACAATAGTTTTTAAAGTGCAAAAATTACCACATAAAATTTTATTTTCTTAAGGTTTTTTAATGCAATGCTTGTTTAGGTGTATTGGAAAAAATAAGTCTGTTCAAGCAAAATAATAGTTTCTGAATTAAAATACCTTTTTCAAAAGAAATCGCCTAAATTTGAAAGTTATAATGGAGATATGTTTACATCGAAAAGAAGATATTCAAGACACTTCATGTTATTATGAAAAATAGTACATTCGAACAACAGATTTTAATTTTGAGAACAGGAATTTAATCGTTGGAACTGAGATGTCACTTCTCGAGCATTGCTGAAGACAGTGCATCTTTCTTGTTTTATTTTTTTTTAAACTGATTGCTAAAAATATCTACAGAATGGTAAAATATAATAAATTTTCCGGAGAAACTAAACTTAAAACAATTTTTCTATACATCGAAAATTTTAAACCCAATGTAATTTGCGAATAATTGCGCATCGAAATACTTTTTGAAAAGAAAAGGGCTATATCGTATTCCAGACAATTTGGCAATATCACTGAATTTCCCCAAAAAATCATCTCAAGTGGAGCGTATCTTTTAAATGAAGAATTGAATTTTATTTGCCCTGACTTAATAGAGAACCAATTTCTTTATTACTCATTTAAGGTGAGTGATTATTCCAAAAATGGGTAGAATGGCAAATTAAAAACATTATATAATTTTAATCTTCCGCATTCAAATTCCAGAATATCTTTCCAGAAAATTTTATTCAATAAATATACAAATCTGATAGATTCCTGAAGATAACATCTCTTCTATAAAATTATCCCTCAAAAAATGGAAACTGAGTATACAGAAATGGAACAAATTCTTATTAAAAATTAGAAAATTAACTGCGATTTTTTTTCTTTCCAGTTACAACATCTAGAAGGGAAAGATAATACAGAATCCTAAGTAGATGTACTGAATTTTTGTCCAACGTTCTCATCTGCTGTTTCAAGCCATGTTGAAACCTTCTTCGCAGAAAGCAGTATCCCTCAAAATTCGTAGCCGAAAATCTAGAAAGAAGCCGTAAGATCGTCAATATTTCCATGAAGTCTGTGGTGTAGAAGTTTTCTGTTGGCCTATTATCTTGCTTGCACTGGGCTTTAGAAGGTAAATCCTCATTATTGTGGCATCCTTGTAATTTAGAGATTGATTCTGATGAATATTAGGCCACTCGTTCAGATTATTAAATGCTGATTTTCATGGTATCTTTCATGTAGTTCGAAGCATATAAAATAGAATAGAATTCTATTTGATGAATGAATTATAAACAATTGTACTCTTGAATAAAATTGATCGCCTGGCGTTCAAAATAAAGTAATATTTTTTGTTGATTCAAACAAATCGCATGTCAGGACTTCTAAATTCTCAACTGACTAGAAAAATAACTATGAAATAATTTTGTAATAATTTAATGTTTTTATGTAATTAGATGCTGTTAATTTTTTAAACGATATTAAATCATATTGTTTAGCCATTGAATATTAATCTTGTTCTAATCAAATCGTTTAATTTAAATTGTGTGTAATTTAATATCAAGTATTTCAAATGCATCAGGAGTGGTTCATTTAATGCATTTACTGTTCCTGAAGCTTCTTTCTGGATTAATCATTGCTGGGTTCATTTGGTTAAAACGCATTCGAAATTAGATGCATGCATGCATTCAGTACATGTTGTCAAACTATTTAGAAATTGCGAAATTAAGGATCACAGTAAATGTAAACTAACAGAAGCTTAATCATATGTAAGCATGCAGTCTCCGAGGATTGATAATCTGAATAAATTTGTCTACTTTTTGATAAAAGTAAATGCATGTTACATATTGCAAAGAAATACCTGTTCGTTTTATAAAGGACTAATATTTAAAATCGGGTCATATAGGAATTTATGATGATACAAGTGGAAACTTTCATCATACACGATAAAAAGGAATAAAAGGGCATTAAAAAATGGGCTTTCTTATATTCTAATAATTTAGAAATAGAATTTGATTTAAAAAAAAAGAATCAAGTGTAATATGCTTCAAGATAATAAGGCTTCTAAGATAATTTCGAAAAAACACTTAAATTATAAATCATGAAAATAGAAATATCACAACCATAAATGGCATAAATTGTATATAATTTTAAAATTATAAAACAACTTCCATTGTTAGATTTTAAGTTTTGAAACGAACAGGAAATAGTGAATCTAATAATCGATTTCAAGTGTTACCGTATGTCGTCTTGGTTACGGAACTATTTGATTGAATGAAGGTAATTCTAAACAAAAATTCTTGGTTTCTGTAAGATTAAATAGTGAATTAAATTTTAAGCGCTAGTGCTCCATGTTAGATTTCATCATGAAGAGTTATCGGTCTTGTGCGATTAAATTCATGAGAACGTTACCGAAATAAAAATTTCGTGACATTTCTACTTAAAGAAAATGCAATATGTGGAATATGAATGATATCAAGAACTTGATAAAATATTTCGATATGATCATTAAGATTTATAATTATTATTAACAGTATGTATGGCAAGAAATTGTGATATTCTATATCAAACCGAAATATCTTTACTCTTTTGTAATTCTCACTTTTAATGGACTCTTGAGCTTACATTATAAATATCGATTTCTAAACGTTGTAAATTCAATAATTTACTTTTCTGGACTTACATGTATCCTACTAAGTCAAAAATGCCCAAATGCGAGTGATTCAGATTCAAATACATTCCAAGGTCTAGAATCTTTAAAACTGACTCAACTACGAAACTCGTGGTAGAAACCAAATTCTCAGAAAAGGATAATTTTAAATTGAGTATATTAAGTCAATCTAACAATTTCGGAATTAGTGATATTTAAGCCTATCCACCTGTGCTTATCATTTGTATCCAGTCGTGATTCTACGTTTCAAATTCATTGCTGAATAATGATGCCTTGAAATATCACTTGTGAGGTTTAATCATTGGCATCTTTACTTTGGGGAATCTTCATTTAAATGGCTGGATTATTGACTTGTTTAAAGTCATGAATTTAAAATCCTCTTCTAATCGGGTATTTCTGATGTCGCCTTTTCCTGTTTCAACACCAATATTTCATGCAGTGAAATAAACTCTGACCCTCAGATGTCCCTTTAGCTGAAGTATGCATTTCGCGAGACCGAAAAATTGTATCGTAGTATAATTCAGTTTGTTTCGTTCCGCCATGTATGGGAAAATGTCCGATTTAAAGAATATGGGCAGACGTAGAATGGAATAAAATCTAAGCAATTTGACAATGGGCAATATGTCCCGTAGGTGAGGGCAATGAATATGGGGAGGCAAAGGGCGAACCTCTTGGGTGAGGGCAATGTCAGTAGAAGGAAAGTGTTGTTGTGGTGTGGGAAATGCATGAGGGAGTAATATAGAGTAGTGTCAACCCTAGGATGTCGGCAATGTAAGTGGAGTTAAGGTGCCGTCATAATGGTGTCAGCGATATATATGGAGGGAGGTGCCATCGTTACGGCAATGTGTGTGTGAGGAAGAAAGATGCTATCTTAAGATTGGTATGTGGAGACAAGGTGTAAACTTTAGGGTGGGGGTTATGCAACAGGAAGAAAAGTACTGCCATTGTAGTATGGTTGGTGTGTATGTATGCTTGATAAGATGTAGTCGTTATGGGCTGGATAATGTGTGTGAGGAGGAGAGGTGTGTTCGTTTTGGTCTGGGTAATGTGTGTGTGAAGGAGAGATGTAGTCGTTTTGTGCCTGGGTAATGTGTGTGTGAAGGAGGGATG
>JAPMOQ010035326.1:45026-56968 GCA_026543055.1 Argiope trifasciata | reverse complement strand
CAAGCTGATAAATAATCAGTCAAATAAAAAATCAAGCTGATAAATAAACAGCCAATAAAAAAGTGATAAATAATCAGAAAATTTAAAAAAATGGCAATAAATAATCAGCCGATTAAAAATGGCAATAAATAATCTGCTAATAAAAAATGAAGCTGATAAATAATCGGCTTAAAAATGGGTAAAACGCATTAAAAATTCCAACAGCCAATAAGATCACCACTAAACAGCAACAAAAATATTGTTCGTCTTACCTCTCACTGGAGGAGTGATATGGTAAGCCAGATAACATCCTCAAGATTGAGCGATCGCTCTTAGTCTTGTGGTCATGTTATACCGCTACGAACCATAAGATCGCGAGTTCGGTCCTTGCTCTCACCAATAGCATTTGGTAACCAGATGGCGAAAATTCTGGAAATATAATCCATGTTAATAACTTATCCTAATGAGTTCTACAAAATAGAGCTATATACTAATCATATGGTTGGAATAATGATCAAATGGTGGTGGGTCTAATGCCACTTGGTCATACTAAACCCGAATGAGCGGAGCTCTTTCGAATGAAGGTAGATGTGTGCGTCTACCGTTGTTAACGAACACCTTTCAGGTGAAAGGACGACTTTGCTCGAACACACACGACACAACCCTTTTGAGGTAGCGGTCGAACTCGTTCATACATCTGCAGGTCAGAATTTAAATCCGAATCAGAGACAGACTCATCCCTGATTCAGTACCCCTAGAGGTTATGGGAACTTGGAGGACTTTGCAGACAACGTGCCCCAACTGCCATGAGCCAACAAGGCGGTCTTCGGCTGAGATGAGGACAGTAACCGTGACCTTTAGGTGACGAGACTGACGCTCTACCAACCAGGCTACCGCGGCCCCGAATAGTAAATCAAATGGTAATAATCAAAAAACCAAAAATGAAATGTGAACTTTAAAGCTCAAAAATAATGTATAAACTAGTAACACTGCCGATAAAAATGACATATGAAATCTAAATTTAATGATAAATAGACTTCAAGTGACCAAAAAAAAAGTTTACTGAAATATCAGAAATCGGACAATATTTGTTGCAGCAGAAACATCTAAATTCAAACCCACACGTGGATAGTGTGCCGATATAAATATAAAAAGTAAATAAACACATAGACTATTCCTTCAACATCAGTATACCTCTTTAGCAGCTTTTAAATTTTCTCCTAAGATAAATTCACCTTTTAACCAGCATGGGGGATGCAGACTCGCAAATACAAGAAGAAAGAAGAGGTATGAAATTTCAGTAACTGCATTTATAATTTATTAATCGAGTATAAGAGATAAATTTTCATTAATTAAAAATTTGGATTGAAATAATTTCTCGGATACACACTAGATGTCGTTACAATCTAACTTGAGAATGACGTAAAAAGTAATTGATTGAATTCAATTAAACTTTTTTTTCCTTCTCATATATGAAGTACAGTAAAAGCTCCTTATTCGCACTTCCTTCATTCGCGTTTTCACTATTCGCGGATTTAAAAAATGCGACCCAATTCCTATATTCGCGGCTAAAAATTTCTTTATTCGCGGATCTAATAAGTACATACATAATAATAAAAGGATTCCAATAGGTATCGAACCCAATATCCTTTGTAAATGCTGTCAAATGGACTAATAAAAAAAATGTAAAATAGATCTTATTACAACTTTGTCTAAAGTATGTTGTTAAATGCAAACTGCAAACATAGCCGAAATCGTGAATGGAATAGAAAGAGATGGGTTCGAACAGATAGAGTCAAGGGATATTCAGGCATTGCTTGGATCGCAAGGTGAAGATTTGACTGAAACCGACTTGGAGGAAATGTTAAATTCTCAGCCCATTGAAGAAGAGGCTTCACCAAGCACTGGAAACGTGACTTTTATTTGAAAAATCTTAGTGAAGGTTTAAGAATGGCAAATGAGCTTTGCGATTTCTTTATGAACATTGATCCGTCTGTGGAACGGAAGTCTTATTTTTAAGAAACAAATTGCTAATGCGACTGATGCGTATCAGTCTGAATGGAAGGAGCTTTTGAAAACTGCCAAGCAAGAGAAAATTACAAAATTCTTCAAACCACTGCCTAAGCCATAAGATAAATTATCAAAATGTGCAAAAACTTCAATTAAATTGATTTTTTTTATATATTTGCTTTTTTTTATTTTGTCACCTAGGAACGTATCCCCTATTGTCCCATATAAATGACCATTCACCTCAAGGTTTCTGTATTAGCGGCATACTTATGGAACATATACTCCACGAATAAAGAGCTTTTACTGTATACAGAAAGTATTGTATTTTTTGAAAAAATGAAACTCGAGTTTTTGACAAATCCTCATATTTCAGACATATTTGAGTCCGATTTTTTTGCATTATACGTGTCTGTCTGTTTGTGAACACGTGATATTATTAATTGAGCTACAGTTTGAGCCAAATAGGTACATTTTGGTATAGGCATTACGACCAAATATATAGAATTCAGTCAGACTTCGGACAAAATCTGTTCTCAGGAAATCTGTCTGTCTGTTTATTCGAGTACAAATGAAGTTATACTATGCCATAAAATTCAAAGAATTAGGTAGATAAAAGTTGGTACACAGTTTAGAGCCTAAATTATAGATTCGTATCAAATTTTGAAGGAATTCTGTTCAGCTGTTAATCATCTATCGTTATTATGTATTTTCGTATGCATGTAAACACAGTAACTCATAAACGCAATTATTTTAATTCTTGAAGTATGGTATGTAATCTCGATTAGTTTATATTTGAGGGTGCCCCTTGTTCTCGCAAAGTTGTGATCACGGTCAAACAATTTTGTTTTGGTCAACATTCCTGTTACCACGGTGAACTGCGCTAACAGGCATGGCGCCAAACACAAATCGCCCATTTCATGAAAGGGGCACCTTTAAATATATTTTTACCGTAATCTCTTAATTACAACCATTATTTCTTGATAAGGTGTGGAGTTGATTGGTCAGCAAAAAGACATCCAACATACACATTCTCACGATATCTAATATATATAAATGGATGTTTGTTTGTATTTTATGTGCTGCCATACCATTTATTTCATTGCGATAAAACATTGCCAAATTACTGCTTGCACATGTGCGAATGTTATAGGTATAGTACATTGATTAGAATATATTTTGAAAACAATAATATTTACAAACAAATCTTTTCATATATTTCTATTATGCAATATTGTTTTAAAATTGGAAAAAAAATTACAGTAAAGGGCACCTGTCGTTCGGAGTTAATCGTACAAGTATTCGAGAGTTATTTCGGTACTTTTCCCTTATGCGGGTGCAACGAAAAAATCACCAAGAAGTCGCCAAATAATCGTTAGTCGGAAAAACTAAAAAATCGCCAAAAAGTCACCAAATAATCGTTAGTCGGAAAAAGTGAAAAATTGCCAAAATGCAAAATTATGTCGAGTTTCACGTAGTTACATTTTGCTACTGTGTTCCCGTTTTCTTCACATTGGCAACATTTATTTTGTCATTCGATTCGCTTGCCGACTTGACTCGCGTTTGGCTCACATTGACGACATCTTTTGCCTACATAACGGAGAAGTAAACTTATTTGTTTTGCAGTAGCAACGAGTCGGGTACCAGCTAGTATTCAATAAAAATTCTAGATTCATGCCAAAGGTCTATATTTCACCTTTTAAGGTATTCGTGATCATACCGATGACTACACTTTTAAATGGAGAAAGGAAGATAAAAAATTTATTTGAGAATATGCGAGAAAGTTTCAAGGATATCTTTCACGTTATTTTTTCGATGCATCTTAAGAGTCATCGGATTTAAATACAAATAATTTGTCTTGAAAATGGATATTTATACATTGAAAAAGTAGCTCTGTTTCTTAGGAAGTAAACATTTGCATTAAATGTAATAACAATTTTATCTTTCTGCAGCAATAGTAAAAGATCTGATAAGAAATTCTGGTTAAATTCGAGAACGCGGTACAGGTCCCATAACTATTTAAAGGCGATAAATTGCCAAATATGATAACCAACTGCTATCTTTAGTTAATACGTATAGAGTTAATATGTAATTTTTGCCACGATTTGATAGGGATTGGCGATACTTTCGTGTTGTGCTCTTATTGTATGGTTCGGTAATGTTATTCTCAATAGTAGGAGTTTTTGCAAACATGTGCCATTGTGTTTGTAAGCCTCTAAAAATTATTCTCCCTTCCAATTCTTTATTTTTATGCATAAAAGTTTTTTTTTTTTTTTTTTTTTGCTTTCTTATACACAGACATAAAATTAAAGTATTGCAACTATCAACTAATTCAGTGTTTATTAATTAACACAGAAGAATTGGCGATATTTTTTCATCATAGAGATCAATAATTTAATCTTTTAAAACAAACAACGTTAACATATACTTGTTCTTGAATGAATCTTGAATGTAAATATTACGGGATATGGAGCGACAAAGGCTATAATCCCCTGGTTGCCACAAAGCAGCGACTAAAAATTCTCGAAATTAACATTCCTGTATTCCGAAATGCACAGAGGAAGCACCACCTGCTGGAGTGAAAAAAAAAAGATGCGCGCACACACAGGGAGAGTTCATTTTTGCAACTTAAGAAATATCAAAGTACTTGAGAGATTGCAGAAAGATGAACTGATGTTTTTTGTTGGCGAAAACATGGGATAAGAGAACATCGTAGTTAAATATCGGGATCATCTATTTGTAGCTTGTTCCATAATACCGTTCTGTACGTTGAATATTTTTGACATTTGAGAAGAATATGAGAAATATCGTTTATCTCTCCGCATTTGCTGCACAAAGGGTTATCTGTAAGATCGTATTTATGAAGAAGTCCTGGAGTGATGATGGTTTTCCTGATTATACGGGCAATGATTTTATCTTGTATTCTGTTCTCTGTCCATTTTGAGATGGTTATAATACCGGGAAATTCACCCAATAATGGTTGATATTTACTTTTTAGGTAGTTTTCGTATGCGCTTTGTCTAGAGATTTTTTTCATTGTAGAAAAAAATATCTTCAGGAGAAATCCATTCTAGAAATGGTGTAAATGCCAAGACCTTCTTCGTCAGATAATCAGCCTCTTCGTTAAAAGAAATTCCGGAATGTCCAGGAACCCACAAAAGTACTATTTCTTGATTTAGTTTTTTCCTGATATAAAATTTTGAGGCGAGTCTTTGGATGACCTTAGGAGAGTGAAAAGTGACATTTTTAAGTGCTAACAGAACTGAATAGCTATCCGAAATAATAAGATTGTGCTTTTCTGGGATTGAAAGATCGTCCACCGCTTGGCAGATTGCCAAGGCTTCGGCAGTGAATACGGAATTTAATGTACATATACTTGTTTTCTTCTCGTAAGTTAAAAGCGCGGGTTCTTTGGGAATTTCCCATCGACATTTTTCGCCAAACTCGATATTATTGCCAAAAGGTAGTTAAGCGCCAATCATCTCAAATTACTTTTCATTATGATGATTAAGATGACACCAAAGGATTGGCGCATTTCGAACGTTGGCATGTCGATAGGATAATCCCAAAGTATCAGAATGAGCTTATAGGATTGATATGCCAATTTGGTTTTGATGTGACAGATTCGGTTCTTTATTCTTTGCTGTTCTTTGTTCTTATGTGCGTTTTAACCATGGATTGTGGCTGATGTTTCATATATGCATTTCATTAATGCACTCTATAAATGGAGTCACTCTGTAGTGTGCTTATTTCGAATAAATAAATGTTCTTCATCGTTAAAACCTAAGGACAAAGATTTTTTCCGATCTACGATCTGTTTGTTTTATATCTCTACTAGCCCCCTTTAGTGACCAGCTTGTTCGGCCAGAAATTTCTTTCATATGCTGTTAAGCAATTTCCGTTATTAAAAAAATCCAACTTATTATTTTGTACAACCGATAAACTTGAATTTAATTAAATCAATACATTACAAATTATTTCAGGAGCACATTAAGAACGCAATATATATTCTACGAAATGGCAGTTGAAATGGAAATCCTGTTTTGAATTAATGTCAAAGTAACCAATTTTTTTAATCTTAATTTTAATATTGGTAAAAGTACACGATCAAATATTTTTATAGATGAATCTGGATTTAATTATAAAATAGAAAACTACATTAGATTATGCACAGCTGGTAATCCCGTCCCCCCAAAAAAATTCAAGTCAAAGGAAAAATGTTGTAATAACAGACACAGGACAAAAATAATAATGAAGAAATGTATGTTGCGATCACTTCCCTATGTAATCAAAAAACCTTCTCAGGGATTTATCACACTACTGGACTAGTTTGCTTAACCAGTGTTTATAAGAATCAGGTCCCTGGCTATTGAACCAGTTCTCGGCACCTCTTTGAACATCATCATCTGATATGAACCTTGTTTTGGACAAGTGTTTCTTCAATGCTTTAACCTTCCAGTGGGCGGGCGCATGTGAGAGATACACTAGAGATGAATTTCTTTTTATACCTTTAGATCTGGTGGTGCTGGGAGCTCCTGTCCTTGGTTATTTGTCCCCTTCCATTGGACCTATTTTCAGTTGTCGTCGTATGTTTGTGGTGTAAAAAACTCTCTGCTGATCAGATATTTGTATTCTAAAGATACGCGCGACCGTTCATGTGAGTTTTTGTTACAGCTGATTTTGTATGATTTTACAAATAAATCTGTTGTTTTATCGGCGACAGTTGGCAAATGCACTTACGAAGGAAAATGGTGAATAAAAGCTCGCACTTTTTACTAAGTGAGCTAAAATAAAAGGTGCTAAAGAGAAAAGCCGAACAAGGTATTGAAGAAGTGGAAGATACGACGTCAGGGATAAAAAGACGCAAACTCTGTCAATAAAAAATGCAGACTAGAATCATGAGCTTCAATTGTGAGATTTGACAGAAATTTATATATTTGGAGCACATTAAACACATTTGCTCAAATTGCAAAGCTGCAATGAAATAACAATGAAACTATTTTCTTCCTTTTCATATCTAGCTTCCAATTACTTTTTCCTTTTAATACATAAATTCTGTATTATTTTTTGCACTTCTACATTTTATATGAAAATTGTTCTGTCAAAATATCGGCAATTTCATTTATATTATTTTAAAATTAGTTCAGTTAACTTGTGGTCATTTTATATTGTTCTTGCAATCTATGTTTATATTGTTTCTGCTTCTTTTTAAGTAAAAAATGTTTAAAGTAATTGTAGTTATTAATCCTAAGCTATTTACAATATAATTTTAATAGTTACGCCTTTGAAAATTTACAATTTACTATAGCATATTTGGGAAATATGCACGACCTTTCTTGTTGGTATGACGGCCGTACCCTCTGAAAGGTTAATATTAGGCAATTTGATGCATTATTGGATTCAGAGTTATAAAAAATGATTTATTTGAAATCAAATATAATTAATGCTCCCGGCTCATTAGTAGGTGGCCTCAGACAATTAGAATGAAATGAAATTCATATTTCTCTTATTCTGCAAATAAGGATAAAATTATATCTTCTTTAGATGATTTTCTTTAACACCAGTGGTACTGCGCTGTGGTCTGATGCCAATATGTGCTTAATATGAGAGATGATAAAAAAACGTTTACAAGTCAAAGGAAAGTTTTTGTATAAACAATAGACACAGGATAAAAATGTTATTAAGAGACATATGTAATGGTCTCTTCTCTACATAATCACTAAACTTGTTGACGCATTTATCACACCGTTACACTAGTGTGTTTAACTCATCGTGATAATAATCAGGTCCCTGGCTATTGAACCAGTTCTTCACAACCTTTTCAACATCATCGTCTGATATAAACCTTGTTGCGAGTAAATGTTTCTTCAATGCCAGGTAAAGTAAATAATCACTAGGAGCCAAATCGATGCTGTATAGATCTGGCTCCAGGTCTCATACCTAAGCATTTCCAGCAATCTCCGAGTCTGTTGGGCTGTATGTAGTTGGGAATTATCATGCAGAAGAATAACAGCTTCCGTCAGCAATCCATGACGTTTATGTCGACTGTCTTCACGCAATTTTGTTAAAGCGCCACATCTCGGTTGGCATTATTGATATGACCACGTTCCAGATACCCGATTAAGATAACATCACTCGTATCCCAGAAAGCGGTCGCCATAACTTTAACGGCAGCGGATGTCACCTTAAACTTCTTTCTAGTTGGGGATCCAGCATTCTTCCATTCCATTGTAGTTGGTTAGGATGTAGGGGTGAAATGCTGCAGCCACGTTGCATCTCTAGTAACGAAATGACCAATGAATTGTTGGTTGCAGTATAGAAGAAGTCTTCTCACTTCCATATTGAGGACTAGGATGTTCATCCTTCGAATGTCTTTACGCTCCTCAGATAACGTAAATGGAACTCAATGGGCACAAAGTTTGGAACACCGCAACAAATCCATAACGGTACTAGAGTTCATTCCAAGCTGTGCGGCGATCTCAAAAATTTACTCATCTGTCCTCTTAACGGTTACTCATCTTTTCGTGCGTGATCTCAGGCATGGTTACTCGTCTATCCTCAATTCTTCAACATATGCCGTGTTCATTTCGGATGCTTCAGAAATTGGACTACATCTCGTTTCCAAATTGTGGCTGCCCATTTACTCTCTGCCCGCTACAAATGAATGACGCCATTTCGCCACCTGTTTTTTACTCATTGCTTCACCTCTCATACACTTCAACAATTTGTCTACGAATGTCCGATGGGGACGAATTCTTGGCCCATAGAAATCGTATACCTCTGTGCGAGACCACTTCTTTAGATGTCTTGCCATTACTGTGGTTGTTTCAGATCTCAATGCTAACATCATCTTCTTAAATGATAGATCTAAGACAACTAGTGAAATCTCTTTCCACTGTGGGTAACAATGTTCCCATCCATAATTTCTATTTTCCAAATACTGATGCTTGTAAACTTTTTTTTGGATCACCTGTCTTTTTGATTTTTTTTAAAAATATAGTGAATATAAAGAAAAAGACAGTACATAAAAATGTAAATTCATGTTTTAAAAATGATAACTGTTTGAGTTCAAAATAAGGCTTGGGTTGTTGTTCAAGATAAAACAAACATCTTTTTGTTTTTGTTATAAGTACTATTTTAGATATGGTTTTGGGAGATATCGGCATCGATTTTTAAAGTTGAAAAATGATTTTATTGGCTTAGGTTATAAGATAAAGCAGGTTTTACCAGTGATCCTTTCAACAAATAGGCATATTAAATAAATTGATGCTTTTGAAAAAATTCAGAACAGCTGAAGAGGCTTTATCATTAAATTATGTTTATAAAATTTTATAGGTAAGTTATTGCAGTTCCTTACCTGGCAACAGTTTTTTTCCCCTCGAGCTAGCTTTCTGTTTTACATTTCTTTCTTGATTTGTCTTACACCATGTTTTCATTGACTTAATAGAATTCTCTCTTTAATTTTCTGATAGTACTTTGCACTTCCATTATTTTGCAAAGCATAAATGTGGATTTACACTCGACCAGTTATGAAATTTCAGTAAATCACGCATGAGCAAAAGAAAGAACAGCAATATCTATTATTACACAAAATATTTATTATTGTGAGGCTTTTAAAAAAAAATAATGGCACTCTATTACCATAGAATTAATCCAGCCTTGTAAACATGTAAACACACACACACACATGCATATGATTCCTACTATATTTTTTATTTTTAACTTGTAATTTTTATTCGATTTCTAAAAATATAAAATTAGTATTGTCACAACCAATAATAAAATTATTCAAGATCACGTGGTTTGAATCGGCGCCAAAACTATGCTCACTATTTTCACATATTAAATCAAATCAGAGATGTCTGAATTTTTCGCTGAGGTACAATGACAGTTCTAAATTTCATTTCGTGTAATTGAAACTTTTGTCAATTATGTATTAGTAAATATACATATAAAAATAATTTAGGTATTAAGCATCTGTCTGTTGTGCCTTAACTGGGACCATTTCAACCTAAAGTTTGTTATTTTTGAATTAGAAATTGTGATTTGACATAACACAACACCAATGGCTTTAAGTAATTGGTGGTATTTATGATGTATCGATTGAAAAAAAGAAAGAAAAATATTTAAAAATTTCATAGTAAAATCTGTTGAATATTACTGTTTTTTCATTAAATATTAAAGGATTCATACGGATGAGAAGCGAGATGAAGAAATATTTTAGGTGTTTTAATTGTTGACTTCATCATGCAAAATACATTTGTAGAACATACTGAAATGCACGAGACAGGGTTATCTTCTCCCGTTCAGATTCAGAGATGTTCTGAGTGTGGAAAAGAATTCAAATATTTAACTGCTTTGCGCAGACATAGAAGCATTCACGGAAATGCTGAACTCCACAAGTGCGATCATTGTGGCAAAATATTTTCTTTAAAATCATGCCTCACGCATCATTATTTGATCCATACGGGAGAAAGACCCTTTGAATGTGAAATTTGTGGGAATCGATTTAATAAAAAGAGTTCACTTCGAAAACATGCTAACACTCATGTGACTGGAACACCTCCTGTCCAGATTTCGAAATGTCCAGAATGTGGGAAAGAATTCAAATGTTATTCGTCATTGAGAAAGCATAAAAGAACTCATTTTGTAGACGTCAAAATTCATGAATGTAATCTATGTGGGAAAAAGTTCACTACAAAATCAACTCTCAAACAGCATTACATAAGCCATACAGGGGAAAAACTGTTCGAATGTGAAATTTGTGGGAAACGATATAATAAAAAGAGTACACTTGTGAAACATGGTATGATTCATGAACCTGGATTATCTTCTGATGCTCCATTACAAAAATGTTCTGAATGTGGGAAAGAGTTTAAAAGTTCCTCTGGACTGTTCAAACATAAAAGGGCAGCTCATCGTGAAAATGCCAAAGTTCATGAATGTGATCAGTGTGACAAGAGGTTTTTTGATATTTCATCCCTGCAATATCATTATAGGATCCATACAGGAGAAAAACCATTTGAATGCGAAATTTGTAAAAAGTGTTATCATCAAAAAAGTACACTTGTAAAACATACTAAAAGGGTTCATAAAGTTTGAATATTTATATAAATATTAAAATATCCTAAATGTGGAAAAGAGTATAAAAATTCTTTTTCATTACTGTATTTTGAAACTACTTAGTTTAGGATTGTCAAAGCTCATAAATGTGACAAGAAGTTATCTGATAATTCATCCCTCAAATAGTTGTATCTGATCTATATGGATTTAAAAAAAATTAATGCCATACTTGTAGGAAGCAATTTAATGAAACAAGTTAAATTGTAAGACATGTTAAAATTCATAAAACTTTGATAACATTTCTCATCAAATTGTAAAAATGTCAAAAAGGATTTAGTTGTGGTACTGGACTGTGCAACATAATAGGACTCATTTTAAAAATAGTGCAATCATAAATACGATCAATATGGTAAAATTTAAATTTTTTAATGAAAATTCATTATTTATACAGTAACATATTATCATTACAGGGGGAACACTGAGCAAGTGCCTGATATGCAAAAAGTCTTTTAATCAGATAGGTTCATTTATAAAATTCATTAAAATTTAGGAGAATGGAATGAGACAACTGAATGTTGTCAAGTTTCTAATTCTTCAATATTTATAAGATATAAAATGATCCATTTTATAACGGTCAAAATTTTAAAAAAATTATTGAGATAAAGTTTTCTGAAAATTCTGCTTTCAAATCTCACTATGCAATTAAAATTGGGGAAAGACAATATGAATGTGAAATTTATAGGACAGGATTGATTAAGAAGTTCATTTGGGGAATATTGTGTAGATTACACTAGAAAGTTGTATCAAAATTGTCACAAAACTCTTCAGAAAAATATCATTATGCTATATATATGTATATATATATATATATATATATATATATATATATATAT